>JANHFX010011369.1:0-24710 GCA_027560015.1 Chloroceryle amazona
AGAAAGAAAGAAAGAAAGAAAGAAAGAAAGAAAGAAAGAAAGAAAGAAAGAAAGAAAGAAAGAAAAGAAAGATTGGTTTTATCCTGTGGTGGGTTTTTTTGTGATTGTTTTTGGTTTTGTTTTTCCCAGATTTTTGAATTGTAGACATCATTATCTTTGTAGGCTAAATTAATTTTTTATTAATGAGCCTTTTGGTTAAAAAGTAGGTATGTAATTTATCATTAAGGAAATATTCCCAGTTCCTTGCAAATTAAGTCATTTAGAGTTGTATTTTTCTTTCTCGGGCAGTGTAAAATGAGTGTGCCTTTGAAGTGAATTAGAATAGGTACGCTTGGAATGAGTGGAAAGATAGGTTTTCTTTTACCACTGTTTCTTTATTTTGTGTGTTCATATTAATATTTAAGACAAGTTTGTTTAATTCTTTCATTTTGCTCTAATATGCTAAAAAAAGTAGAACCCAATCATAGAAGATTTAGCTATACTATTAACCTCATGAATATACTGAAATTTTGTTTGTTGTTCATATTTATATTTTTGATAACTTTGTCAAAGAAGAAATAAACGGATTACTTCCATGTCTATGCTAAATAGAAAATCATTTCAGTGTTAACAGACTTAGAACTTAATGTTGTCCCTCCCAGTGCAGTAAGATTTTTCTATCTTGTACTTCTAGCGGTGAGATTGAGAAAGATGCATTCATTATATATATCAGATTCTAGAAGCCTGTGACGGAGACTAGACATCTGGTCACGTATTATCAACGTGGAGTTTCTCTTGTGGTTTACAGACTGTCTGGAGCCAGCCACCCCTTGGTACCCCACTGCAACATGGATTCGTGTAGTTCTGAGGAATTCTACCAGGCTGTTCACCATGCAGAACAAACCTTCAGAAAGATGGAGACCTACCTGAAGCAACAGCAGCTCTGTGATGTCATCCTAATTGCTGGGAATCGTAAGATACCTGCACATAGGTAAGACGTAAGAATAATATATTGCAGCTGCAAAAGTAAATGCTCCGGGTATGTTTAGAACAGTGGTTTCTGTGGCACCTTCTATGCCTGCTTTCCTCTTGCTTTAAACATCACAAATCATAACTGGCTTTAAAAGGTGATATTTGAAGTTTGAGCCTTTGAAGGTGGGTTTTCTTATACAGGTTTCAAAAGTTCAAGTAGCACTTAACTAGCAAACTTCTTGTGAATGTGCCAAACATTTCTCCTTGCTGTGATGCTCTTTGTATGTGAGGAGAATGAAAATTTCTGAAATGAGATGCTGTACAGCTACACTGAACACAGCATTATTTTTTGCTTAAGATCATGATACTCTGTTATGTCACTGATACATTCTCTCAGGCACTTATCGTAGATTAATACTGAACACTGACTTCCCATGACCTATAATTTTGAATGAACTGACAAATATCTTGATTATTTTTAGTAAGAATTATTACTATAAATATTATGGCATTATAGTTTCTGAAACTCTGTAAAATTACCTGGTATGAATGTAGCCAGTATATATGGAACTATGCTTGGTATTGGATTGTAATTAGAGCTTAAATAGTTATTCTTTATTGAGACTTTGGTTTTAGCTATAGTCTTTGATTCAGTAATTGCAAATAAAAATCCAGTCTTTGAGTTTAGATTAAAATATACAGAATACTTCTGCGTTTCCAATTTAACAAGTCTTTTTACATTTGAATTCCAAACAAGGCTGCAAACTAAGGGTTGTGGTCTGTTTTCTCTACTGAGGTCCTAAATTCAGAGCAGGTCTATGGTTCCCCAGCAGGAAAAGCAAAAACCAGACAATATATTTCTGAATTTAGATATTAACTTTCTCGTGTAGAGGAATACTGTAAAGTAATCTTGGCAACTTGGACTGTAAAAAATTCCTTCTGCCCTGAGTGAAGATGGACACAGAGACTATTCTTTTTCTGTTTTACAGAAAAGTTGAATATTCTATATTCCAACTCCCATAACAATAGTTATATAAAAGGTGCAATATAAAAGACTGTCAAAGATATTGTTTAACTACTAAAAAGTAAACCCAGACAGAAATCTTCATTAAAATATTTAAATTACCCCAGTAATTATAAGCAGTGAGAAAATAGCTCCACTTAACAAGGAATAACAGATTGATCTAGGTTAGTTTGCAGCACACATGAAACAGAGTCTGCTTAGTTTCAGATTAGAAGCTGTAATATATAGAAATCTCTCTCCTCTTCCTTCAGCACTGTTCATTCTTAAGACTCTGTTTCTACTCTCCTCTCTTGTAAAAGCTGCCATTTTTCCTCTTCCTCCCATGCCTTCATATACATGGGTTCCCAGATGTCAACTAAGTCCCCAGTAATTTCTACCCACTGACTTGGCAACTGACATGATGACTATGTTCCAGGATTTTTGCCACTATTAAATGTATTATGCATCATGCAGCCCTGGTAGTTGTGATCTGATGCCATTTTTATCTAAATTGCCTAGAACTATCCTTTATGGGTATATCAAGTACAGAGAGAATAATAGTAAACTTCAGTCCTTCTGTCCATCTGCATTTACAGTGTTGCAGAGCTGCAAGATTTGCCTTAATATGCTTCCTATCCAAAAGAAAGCTGGAGGCATAATAAATAAGGAATTATAATTTGTGTTGAATTTTATATCCCTATACATTATTCAAATGAAACAAAAATATTTTTTTCAGAAATAATTCATTCTTGACAGTTATTTGTCCAATTTTTTCTTTTCATGTTCAACAGAGATGAGGTAAAAAAAAAAAGTCAGTGTCTGAACCTACATTCTTAAACTGACAGAAAAAGTTCTTATTAGATACACAGAAATATTGCACAAGTGGTATCATCTGCTCTGTTCAATATGGGTGTTACAAAATATACATTTTTTTTACCAGTATACTTTTTGCCCATTTTCAATATTTTGGTAAACTACATATTTTGTAGAGAAGAAGACAGAGCAAACTGTAAGGAAGAAGGGAATGTAAACTCAAAAGATAAGGTCTTTTGGACCATCACTTAGTATAGTGTACGTCACTTAAACATGTATCTATAGCGTATAAGAGATTAAAATAGAAGAAAACTAAGTTTGAGTAAAGACAAAAAGGAAACCTTAATTAATTAATTTCAAAATTAATTAATTATTTTCAAATTTCCATCTGCTTGTCTATGAGTTTGGGGAGGTTTGTGGCGTTTTTTTGATTGGGAACTTATTATTTATTATTATTATTATTAATTATGCTTTAGTTATTCTAGTCAAATTGCATCTACAAGTAGATTTGTTTATAAATGTTGCTTAGATAGTCAGGAAAAAAAAAGTTTATCACATAGTTCTGTTTCATTTTCCTCCAAAATGAGATAAGCACAAAGGACAGACTTGCCAATATTAACAGTTACAATGAGAAGTTTGAGACAATTCTCATTAATTTAACTATTATACACTCCCTGACTGCATCTTTACCCAATAAATGTGTATTTTAATATGTATGAGCTTATCTGATGCTGATTAATTATTAGCAAGATGATTGTTTTATGACAGTGGCTCTGAGTAGATACTGAATTCCAAATTAATGCTAAGATTATCTCCTGATTGTTAACTGCACAGGAACCACTTTTATGAACAAAGAATAGGGCAGTATTAAGAATTTTGCCACATGACTTTTGGCTGTTCCACAGCTTGCAGCTTTATTGTATTTTAATCAGAAAAGATGACAATCTTTTGTACTGCCAAAACCATTCTGGAACTGACATCCAGCATCTGCTTCATTTTTTTTTCCTGAAATATTTCCAAGTTAGTGCATGGATGTACCATAGTATATGTTCTGCAAGCCTTAAAATTTAATAATCATAAAGTTTTCTCTACATATACAGTAAATGTTTGCCTGCTGTAAGAAGAGCTGTAGAGTACTACTATCAGTGATGACACCCTGTGTCAGCTGGTGTCCTCTACAGAGCAACAAATCATATTTAAAAGCAATGAATGTTCAGCTACTGTATGAACTAGCATAATATGCGTGGAGAAAAGTAAGATCTAATACTCTATGTAATTGACAGCAAAATATTGTTAGAGCTTGCCTAAACAATATAAGGGATCAAAGTTTGTTTCTTTTGTTTATTTGCTTATTTTAATTAATAAATGCATCAACAATGTTGAGGGATCTCCGTATCAAAAGTGTATGTGAAAACAGTTGCAAAAATAGCAAGGAAACACTCTATAATAAAGTCTAATATAACAAAAAAGTCAAAACAATTATATTCTGTATTGCAAAAGAAACCAGAAATACATCAGACTGAATTTAGTTGTAGTAAAGTTACAGAAGGCCCTTAATTTGGAGAAAGACTGTCTTGGTCCACAAACCCATTTTAAGCCAAGAGTTACCTACTATGATTCTCGGGATGGAAGAATTTATTATGTATTCTGACTGCCAGATCAGTAGCTGAAAAAAGGTGACACCCTGAGACACCTGACTTTTCCTGATGAGTAGGTCACCATGCCTTTAAACCAAGATTTAGAGCTGTTTGGAGTCTTCTAAGCAACAAAAAGCTGCAGATCATTGCAATTAATTGATCCCTTCGATTTCTCACTTTTCATTTTCTATCTCAACACTGGAACAGAATTAAGATTTACAAAAGGTGTCCCCTTTCAGAATTAAGTGGAATTATCAAATTCTTTTCACTTCAGTTTGGGCTGTGAAGCACGTCCCAAGATAGAAGTCTGTGTCTTGAAATCAGTTAAGTTTTTCGTTATATTCAGTTGATGAAATAGCTGATTAATTATTTCTGGTAACTATTAACATAGGAGACTTTAAAAAAACCCAAAAACAAACAAACAAAAAAAACCAACTCTTTTTTTATTACTCTGTTCAAAATCTTGTTTGTTTAGGTGAGCTCCTACTTCACAGAACCTTTCTGCTCATTTAAGCCATCTTCTTTAATAGGTGGTGCAAACGAGTAGGGATAAACTTGGAAGTAAAACAGGTAATGTTGAGGACCTGATATCTGTATTATATATTTTTCTTTTTTTTTTTCACTGCAGACTGGATTTCATCTGGTCTTGTAGACAAAGCTCATTTACAGCTGTAATCCATTAGAAAGTTTCTTCAAATTTCCTCACCCTAGAATAATCCATAAAACAAATTATGGAAAATCACACTTCTTTGTAGAAGGTTGTGAAAGAGGTGTAATCCTTCTGTTATTTCTTTTTCTATCCCCACCCTGTTTTGTTATCTTTGAAAGGTGAATATATATGCAATAATATTATATAATAATATCTGAACATAAATTATATAAATTACAAATACAAGACAATACTGTTTAAAAATATATCAATTGATCATTAATTGGTTTATTTTAATGAATTTATCCATTGGTTTTGATACATCAAAGGGTTTTGGCTTCACTTTTAGCAGGTGACCAGGTTGGAGACTCATAGTTAAAATGAATTATTGGTTAATAAATCTGAAGCAACAGGTGTTACAAAATAGTCTCAAATGTAAATCTCAATCACAGAGCTAAACTGCATCTCTGCTAGCAGTGAGAGATTGCATCTCATAGAAAATCATCAGTTTGGTGTATGTTTTCCTTTTTGCTGTGATTTTTTTTAAATCAAGCATCTAATAACAGTGAACCAAGTCACTCATAAATAAATGGTCAGAAAAAGTATTTGAAAAAGGATTGTAAGATTTTTAGTTATCTAGAATTGTACAGTTATTGATTGACTAAACACTTGTTATAAATATTCAGTATCACACTTGTTATAAATAAACATAGAAGTAAATATCCCTCAGTGGGGGAAAAAAATAATAAAATAGTGAATTAGGAGTCTCTGGTGGTAGTGAGAAAATATTATTTCTAATTTAATCTTTTTGTAGCCATCTGTTGTGTTTTTTTGTAATTACATGAATATGAATGTTACTTGTTTGTGAATTAAGATCTTCTAAAATTCATGATTTCCGGAGTGGAACACATGAGAAGTGATAAGGCTACCACATTGGCCATAATTTGAGCTAGAGATCATATATATATGTTCTCAATCTGCCCTACTTGCGGGTAAAATATAGTAGCTTAAATCACTGTAAAATTATAAGGCCAGTTCAAAGTGGCATATTTTACTGTTCTATTGGAATGAGCTAAGATAGCAAAACTGATCAATTACCACAGTGACTGGTAAACAATAATTCGTTATTATTCAGGTTTTTTTTTTTTAATTTTATCTTGGGTAAAATAGTTAATATATAAATGCCTAATTACTTTGTCTTTTTCCAAGTTCTTCAGCTGTAATTCTTGTGTCTTTTATCAATGCATTTATATGTTATATTTTCAAATTAAGCCAGAAATGTGATCATCTTTTATGGAAGCATGTGGTACACTATTTATAGCTGTACCATATTTCTACCTCAAGATTATCTGTGAATATTCACTCCTAACAAAATCATAATATTATTATTATATATAATTATTTAAAAGAATGCTGTACCTCAAGGCCCCAGTAATGACAATCATAGCTGGTACTTTCTGTAGTTTTATCTAAATCAGATCCTTAAACCAGCCATGCACGTTTTTTAAGTATTTTTAAATCATTTACCTTTGGAAAAGTACATTGCAGTACACAGTGTTTTTGGTAGGTTGGTTTGGGGGTTTGTTATTTTGTTTGTTTGTTTGTTCTGTGGGTTGTTTTCGTTGTTTTGTTTGTTTTGTGGTTTTGTTTGTTTTTTTGTTTGTTTGGGGTTTTTTGTTTTTTTTTAATAGCAAACAGCATATTAAGCTACTAACAGTTTTACTGAAGGTTGAAGGATTGTGTAAAGTCATATGCTGTTAGTAAAAAAAAAATAGTTCTTTAATGAAGAGTCTCTCTAGAGTATGAAATGTGTTTCACTAGTAAGTTGTGTTTGATACTGAGGGGTTGTCTTGTTAGCAGTTGGGATATCTGCATTATTGTAAAGTTATCAGAAAGACTGAGTGCTTTTTTTGGTTTTTTGTCATATCCTAATATGCCACTTGGTCCATATTGCAGGAAGCAGAACCATAATAAAATTAAATGTCATACTATATTTTTCTGCCTTCATGCATTAATAATACATTGCTCCTGTTAATTTATAATTACTATTAAAATACACTTTTTTTTAATACATGACTTTTCTAATACATGTATTAATGTAAATGACATCAGTTTCTAACTTTTTTTGCAGACTTGTCCTCAGTTCTGTATCTGACTATTTTGCTGCCATGTTTACAAGTGATGTTTGTGAAGCCAAGCAAGAAGAGATCAAAATGGAAGGCATAGACCCCAATGCACTGTGGGATCTTGTTCAGTTTGCATATACAGGTATTGTACAGCATACATTATACTTCCTTTAGAGAAAGATGTTGAAGTTTTGTTTGCAACATGCCAATGAATTATATTTATTTTCTAAATATTTTTTTAATGTTCAATCTCAATCAAAATAATTTATTTACCATTTCTAGGGCTGAATTCAGATTGTTACCTCTTATCTCTAAACTGTTAAATATGTCAGGCTTGGTAAGTACAAGAGGACAGTCTAGGAAATGAAATACTTTTCTCAGTTTAAAATACTTAAAAAGAATGCCTCATATGCACATGATTCAGATTATATGAAATTGTTGAAGGAACAGCTGTATTTTTTGAAGGGTAGCCCTATATTACTGTCTTAGTCATATAAGTTTAAATAACTAAATAAATATTTTTAAATTTTACATTTTGGATGGATGTTGTCCCTATTGTTTCTTGTTGTAGACAAGCATTCTGTTGTTAATGTAGACTTAAAACTCAGAGTTAATAACTCAGAACTTCCTTCTGCATAGCTATTACATTTTAATGCATTATAGATTTGTTTTTATCCCTCTTAAACAAGCTGTTACTGCACAATGTGCATTAATATGAAAGAATACTTAAGTTAGAAAATAATTAAAAAAGAGGAAATGCCAATAATAAGATTTATAATCTGAATTTGTCTCCCCTTGCCTATGAATCCTATAAAATACATGCTGTTTTCTATTTGTTTCCTAAAAGACATCCTCATATTGTTTAAATTAATAATATTTTATTATGATGTTTCTATTGAATATATGATTTTAGCTACAATTTTAAATGGATAGTCCATACACTGCAGTTTTAATCTCTCTAAATGCACATATATTCATTTAATAATAAATTGCTGTTTGCTTTGATATATTTAATCAGGATATGTGCTGTTTATTTTATTACATAATAACTTTACCATCTTAATAGGAAACAAAACTGCAAATAAACATATTTAGGTTTAAAAATAGTCTTTCTGAGGATCATGTCAGAGAAATTCAGGTTCTAGGCATGTCAGACCATCTTCATTTACATAAGACTCTACATATTCAAAGGGTAGTGTCTACACTTTTCTGTTAGGGTTTTCCCATTCAGGAATGTGAACCATCCAGAAGGTTTCAATCTATAGGGATCCATGAAATGAAGAACATAGAAATAGTTTTCATCAAGCATGAGAACAAAATAATTTGATTCTTAGATTTGAGTGTAACATGAAAGGCACAGGAATACTGGGCAAAGTCAATAATGCCTTGGCACAGAGTAGCAAAAGGCCTTACTGGCAATGCTAAATCAATTTGTAGGAGGAAGGTAAAAGCAAGAGGAGGTAAGAGGAAGATGAGGGACAGTGTTATTCCCTGTGGAAATACATGCATACTGCATGGTTCTCTTCTTTCAGTTTTCACCATAAGGTCACATGCAAACATTCAGAACAGTTAATACTGTCAACAAAAGATGTAAATGTAGATTAAGAAAGAGATTCATAAGGAAAAAAAAAATAAAATTACCTGTTTTCAATATGAATGAAGTTATCTTAGAACTTTATTGGTTATCTCTAAGAACTTTGGAAACTGGATAAGATTAAAAAAAAAAACAACCACCAAAAAACCACAAAAATCTAAAAGAAGCAAACTCCTTCCACTTTCTGCAAAAGATTAAGATTTTCAGCTGTCTCACACTCCTTGTTTTTTTCTATGCTATGTGATCTACTCTATTTATTATACAATGTGGAAAATTGAGGTTTCATCTTGGTGTTGGGTAAATAAGGACCAGCTTTCTCAAATGGATGAAAAAACAACTCCACAGATAATGTTCTTAATGTTCTAAACTGTCAATGTAAAGCCCAAATTACCTTGAAAATGGCAGCATTTTGTGGTATCAAAATGTCACCTTGAAGAATTAAAAACAAGGTGGTAACAAAGATCTCTAATTTCTGTCACTTGTAGTGGTAAAATAACATTATCTTTTTATTTCAAACTCATTTTGGAGACCAAATAAGACCAAAAAAAAGTCTTCTTAAGGTTACACTTGAAAAGGAAATTTCACAAATACTTGCTGATAAGAGTGGTGAGATTCAGGAAACGTGAGTCCATTTTTCATAGTAAAAGAGAACATGTATTGGATGCCATGGACCTTTTTGCTTTTGATTACTCTGATTCATTTCTATCAGGTTCTTTCTTCTGACACACTCTGATCCTGATTTATTTTCAGCTTGCATCCTTATTTCTTGAAATTCATACTAGATTATTTCTTTCTCTGTTCCTTTTCTCTGAATCAGATGTCTTATCAAGCTCCTGAATTTCCTAGCTACAGTTATGCTAGTAAATTAAACAATGCTAGGGAACATTTGCAGGCATTGGAACACAATTACCTATACTGATCCGGGCAGGTTTAACCTAATCCAACTATCAATCTTTCTAACAAACCTAGGGTACAGCCTGGAACGTAGGCTTGTAATGAATGTGGTCACCTTTGTACAGAGGGCAAGAGCACTCAGAAGTGCTACAGACAACTCGGTGATAACTCACAGGTGATCAGGGAATTCCTAGAGCATGGTTCTAAACTAATTCAGTGTATTGAAATTAAACAGAGTCTTTGCTCCTTAGTTAATAATTTTGTTTTTTCCATGTTCTTCGCTGGATCAAAATCTGTCTCCTCAAACCTGATTTTTTTCCCTTCTCTTTCATTTCCACTGTCTGTCAAGATTTATCTAGCTTCACAGTTTCTTATCTCTTTTCTTGCTCTCTTATTCCTTATTTACTACCAGTCTAGTTCCTGTTCCCTTTTCCTTGATCCAGTGCAATTTTTTCTTTGTGATGCATGAATGTGGTCAAGGGGAACAATGTTCTGATATCCAATAGTGTAGCAGCCACAAAAACTCACATTCAGCCTTTTAATCTCTAATCTGGAGCACACTTTGTCTAGACAGAATATCTGGAGAATTTGACTGACAATTACTGACTACCCAGTATGTGGGAACATTTTCATCAACTTGTCTGTAAACACTTCAGCTCTTTATTCTTTTACCACAGGCGCAGCAAACCATTTTGACAAATAGACAGTTACTCAGTCTTAGTCTATTTTCCTTTTTCTGTTGCTACCCTCCTAGTTCAATGAAATTTAAGAAAAAAAAAAAATAACATATAGCTTCTACTTTGACAAGTTTTTCCCTCGGGACAACTGAACTTTTCACAAAAAGACAACTGAATATGCAGTTGTTTGCAAAACCTTAGAAGATAAGAGTATTACACTGCAAATATTTTTAGATGTGATTTTAAAAGGAGAACCATTTCCTCATTATATTAGCTGTAAGTCAGTCAGGTTTGTATTTTTTAGAATCTCATGTAATAACTTAATTTTTACTATGAATCATACATATTAAATAGTAGTTCAAGAAGGGTAAAATATGCATATCTATGAAAACTATTACTGTAGATAAAAGTATCCTGTACAGTTACCAGATCCTTTAGTTCCAGCAAAATGCCAGAATTAAAATTAAGTTAAGGGAAGGTTTTGTATACCAGATACCTGAAGAAATATATTCCTTCATCATTCATTTGGTAACTACTTACACATTGCTTTGTATATCTTCAACTTTTACTTCTACCTCCTGTTAATTAAAATAGTTCTTACCAGAAACATCTATGTGTTTCTGAAAGGATATGATTTTTCTTGATAGAATTACGGAAGTCGATGTTCAGTGCCATTTCCTCTAAACTGTTGAAATAGGTGATAACTCCAGTATGTTCAAAACAACAAAATTACATTGCATACTTTAAAAAATTCCATGATTCCAACTTTATGGAATGTAATTTCATCTACTTCAGTAGCCAGTGATCAAATGTGAATTTGTGTAATCCTTTTGAAAGGATGTGTAGTTTCCACCTCTACAGCATACTGTGGTAGTGAGTTTAACTCTGTAAAATATATTATTTCCTTTGGTATTTACAAATTTTCTGTTTGATAATTTTGTTTTATTTTAGTTTCTACTCATATGAGAAATAACAAATAATCATTCCTTTTCACCTCATTTGTGCAGATCATTATTTTATCTGTTACTGTTGTACACAATAAATCCTCTTTTAGCAGAGTACTTACTATTGTCATTAACAGCTTTAAAAAAATAAACCATGCAACACAGAGAGTGATGCTCAATTCTGAAATCAAACATCTATTACCACAAAAATACAACATATTCTTAGACTTCTTTTGCATAACTGATTTTTGGGTTGGGCCAGCATGAAAAGGTTGGTCACTGCTTGACAATCCCTTTGATACTTAGTTATTCTAAGACTGCAGTGAGAAGAAAGAACATTTATATAATTTAAGTTCTACAACTCAGTGTATTTTGAATTGGATCAGAAACATCCTAAGTATTATTAGGGAGGTAAAAATTATGTTTGAATAGATTTTACATACTTTATTCCAGTTATAAAGGAAGAGAAATATAATGATAAAAAATACTTTTGTGTGTAAATGAGAATTTGAAGTTCTTCTAAAGGTCATAGGTTTTTATTATAATTTCCTTTAAATATGTAATTTATGATTACAAATGTACTTCCTCCATGAGTTTTAGAATATGGGATATGAAAGCTGCTTCCCTTTTTCAGTAATGAAAACAACCTCAGTAAATCTTGAAAATTAGCTCATGATTGTAGGTCTTACCCTTTTACAAAAAAAAAAATAAAAAATTTGTTTTTGCAAAAAATGTAAAAGAAAGTTAATAGATTTTTTTTTCAAGCTTAGGCTATTTTCCTGTGTTTATTTAAAACTTACATTGGAATTTAATATTTAATATTTGATCAAGCAGAATTCTGATCTAGTACCTTTAACCCATGAGCTAAAGATAATATTTTGCTACCATCACATTAGCATCCATAAGCCTTTCTATCAATCTTAGTTGTTTATTTATGAGATTTAAATCTTTTAAACAAACTCTGTATTTCAGGCTTTAATTTTTAAGGGAAAATTTTCAATCTTCTTGTAACTAATTGAAAAGTAGCAGCTTTCCTTATTTGGTTTTGTAGTTAAGAATTCAAAAAGGTTTCTGTTACAATAATTCCTGAACAATTTCATTTATCTATATACAGGTAAAAGATACTGACATGCAAGCAAAAAGTTATATGTAGAGATCAAATTTATATGCATATATTTAGAAAAACTTCTCTATTACTCGACAAAGTAAATGCTATATTTTTTTTCCAGATGTCCTATGTTTTTATGATATTGTGTTCATTTATTATGAAGATAAATGTCTTATACTGATATTGAAACTTTAAAAAAATCTTACCACATAAAAAAACAGCTAAATAAAATCTCAATGGGAGACAAACAAAAAGAAGCTAGGTAGCAACACCAGTTAATTTAATTTAGAAAACAAAACAAAATTAAATGAAGCAAAACAAAACAAAGCAAGCAAACAAATACATGAAACAACAATGACAAAACCACCAAAACAAAAACACATAAACGCCACAAGAAACAAATAAAGCAAACCAAACCCCAAAACAAACAACAGAAAAAAATAAAAAGATCAAATAAAGTTGTGTGTTATCTCTTTGTCAATAGTGTAGTGCCAGGATATTACTTTGTAAAGGAAAACAGACATTTTAAACTACAGTCAAATTCAGGAAGAGTTTGCTGGAAAATCAACATATTAAATCTATCTTGTCATTTTTCAGGCTATATATGTCAGTAAAGCTGGACTAATCCATAAGTAAGGTAGAATGTTAATTTTTTTTTTGCTTGCTTCACTGTTTTTGGAAGTTTTTTTTTTTTAATAGGCAGTACTTTTGGACTATTTTTTCTTAAAGAGAATACTACTCTGTATAAATAAAGGAGTCACTATACTTAATTATATTATGAATGGTTTTATACAATGGTAGATTGTCTTCCCTGTATTTCCTCAAAAGGTAGATGACAGAGTCATGAAACACTTTGAAGCTGAACTGGGTTCACTCGTGTAAGGAAACACATTCCAAATAATTGGCAATTACATACTGATCAACAGAGCGTGAAGTCCTGTACAGCCTTGATAAGAGCTGCTCCAAAGTGAAAGCAGCTGTCCTTCTAAGACTAGTAACAGGAAGATAGAAAATTGGGCTGCCAAAAATACTGATTTAAGGATACAAAAATGTGTTAAATTTCTGTGAAGATTCAACATGACTAATCATAAAGTTAATATGATAGACGTACCTATGAAACACAATTTGATTAAAGCAAAAAAAATGAGATGTGTTACAATGTGTACTATAAACTCTACGTTAGATGGGTTTTGGGGTTCTTTTGGAAAGCTTTTTTATTTCTATATGTAAGGATTATAACTGAAGAACTTAATTTGGTAAATAAAGGAATAAAGCATTGGCTGCATATTTTTTTATCTGAAATAAGCACCAAGTTTTTGAATTACATAACCTAAATTATAATGTAACTACAAGTCATCTAAATCACATTATATAAACATTAACTATATATGATGTAGTTTTATTAGTAAAATGCTGCATCAAAATTATATGCTGCTTGTAGTTTGCATAGATTCTCAAGGGTAAACCACAAAGGTTTTCCCACCTTTTTTTCATGAGGGATAAATTTGACTGGTAAAAAATATTCAACTTCAAGATACAGGTTTAATCTGTCCACACTTTGCTGCATTTTATTGTTTTATTCAAATTAGAAAAGTATGTTCTGTCAGTGATAGAACTATAACTAAGAACTAAGCTTTTTCTTTTGCAGGTCTGTTAAATGTTTCATGTGAACTAGCTGAGGAACTCTGAAGCCAGCACTAATATGCAAAGGCTAGGCACAAAGTATGATTCATTTTTCAAGCAGAAAGACAATTGATAGCAGAAGATCTAGGGTTGAAATTCTAGTGCCCTAGGATACATGGATATGTGTTCTTTGATCTTTCTAATGTTCCAGATAAGCAGCAATGCAGAAGAGTATTTCTTTACAACATTTTCTTAGGTAATGCTTCTTTCCTGATGTTAAAACATGAGATTTCATTATTTGCAATTATGCTTAAATGGTTTAGGTAGGATTGGAACTAGAGATTGAGCTTCTGGTATTTTGCTGCCATTGGTGACTCTGGGAGATATCCTTTGAAGTTACAACAGAACTGTGAAGTTGCTATAGATTTCCTCATACTGCATTGGGCTATCTAATTAGTATGCATTCCCAACAGCGATCAGAAGAATAGCCTGGTGCTTTCATACCATTAATGAAACAAAAAAAAGCAAAGATCAGTTAACTAATAGAAAATAAAAATTCCTTGATTTATTAATGCACATCTGAGGGGAAAAAAAAAAAGCATGGATCGTACATAGACAAGGTTCAAGCCCCACTATATAGCTTTAATTAGATTTTATTTCTGAGATTCTTTAATTAAAGTGCTGTCAAGTGTCTTCTCTGTCAGTGTTATATCTAAGAACACACACAAGGCAGACAACAGGGATGCATCAAGAAAGAAACTGCCTCTAAGCACAAGGACCCTTAGGTTCTTTCAGAACAGAAGCTTTATTAATTAAAATATCCCGGGGATATTTGTTTTTTAGTTTTGACTTGAGTTTCTTTTGTTTGTTTTGTGTTTTTTATTGCTGAAACTCAGTTGTCTATAGTTTTGGCCTGTGCCAGTTTGTGGTGTTCATACAGTCCAGGGGTTATCATAGCCACAGGATCATTCTCCCAACACTTGGATTGAATGTGACTACACATGCTGAAGACAGTCCCTGTCTCTTAGGTGGTGGTAGCCTGTTTACAGTGTTTCAGGCTACATCCCTCTAGGAGATACTGATCACACTGAGCACTGGAGTGACCCCTGTTATTGTGCATATCATGAAGGTCTTTGCCTCTACCTGTGACATGTTGAATAAGTTCAGGAGTTGTTTGTTCTGTGGTACCATGTTGGGGACCCCTGTGAACATGGACAATCTCTATGTAGCACTCTTTGCAGGAGACTCTTAACCTGCTGTTCCACTACATTTGCTCTGCTATATACTTTATAACTGACTTTGCACTTCCACAGAATAAGCCCTTTTGAATTTTCACTCACTTCATATGGGAGATCAATTGTTACAGGAACTCTGGGATGACAGAAGGATGAATGAAGGTAATTGAATTGACCTGGAAAACTTCATTAGCCATTGTGTAATGGAGAATACAGAAAAATGGTCATAAGTCATATCAGATGTTGGTAGACCTTGAATAAACTTAATTTCTGGGTATGGAAGATCCTTCATGAAGTTCTATTCCAGGAGAAGATTGTCATAAACTCCTTTTCAGGAGTCAATAAAGAGATAGTTGCAATTATCTAAAGAAGCCTGGTTTATCAGTGTTGCTCCAGTTTAGGAACTGGCAAGTTGTTAGTGATCTCATGGTCTGCAAAGCCATCTTTCAGATAATCTGTCCACAGTTGTTGTGCATTTACTATACTTCCAAGATCCAGTTACATTTCCTTTGCTCCAGTTAAATTTCCTACAAGTGCTGGAACAATGGACAAGAGTCATGTTCATATAGTTCATAGACATTTTTCATAGATATTTTCATAAAGTTTTTCTCATTATTTTTTTATTTATGCATCAGCAAATCCATAGTACAACACCAAGGATTATTCCTGAATTGAATTATCAGATACACTGTCCGTGTGTATAATTCAAGAATCTTCCACAGTTCCTCACTGTAACTGTAGGACTAGACTATCATCGTCCTTCATCAGTGGATGTCAGCTTGCCTGGAATCAAATATCTTCCTCCACTGAATGTCTTTCTGATACCAAAGCAAACTGTGAGCTTTCACAGAATTCACGTCTGTGGGAGAGACCCATTTAACTTAACTACAGGGACCAACTTCCTCGTTTTGGTTTGGTTTGGTTTGGTTTTGTTGGTTTGGTTTGGTTTTTTGTGTCATTGTTTTATTTTTTACAGGCAATCCCTGCAGTGAGGATCTTGTGTCTAGCTGGAGCATATGTTTTCCATTCCTGTTACTGAACACTAAGTCTTTGCTCATTTCTGGAGTTATACAATAAAATGAATTATTACTGTTCTTCCTTTTACCCAGTGTACTCCCTTAAGGGACACAATTTGCAATTAGGTATTAGGAACCAGCTGTGTTCTCATTTCCTTTGGAGAAGTATATGAGAATTGCTTGGAAAAGAGCTCCGAACTGGATATCCATGAATTTTGAGTATTCAGATTGATAGAGACTGTTATGGGGATATAGCTAGTAACTTTCTCATTGTGGTGGAACCTGCTACTTATGAGAAGTCAGTAAAAATAAAATCAGGCAGACTTAAGGAAGTAGTAAGTGTAGAGGAGAGAACAGTTAAACTGAGTGCACTGCAATGTGCATTTTTAAAGCTGACCCTTGCCAGGTACAAAACTCTCCATCTCTGAACAGAGGTGAAACCAAGCACTGAACATTAATTCAGGACATGCCTGAAAATTGAGGGGGTTCCTTTGAGTGAAGTGCCATCCCTCTGTGTTGTCATCTGGTGCATGCTGTGCTGTTGCCTAACCATCATCAGTGAAGAGATCAAACGGGCTTCTGTAGCATTGGCTTTGTCTTTAATGTGCTTTTCTGGAGAGTTCCTGCAGTGGAGATGTGTACCCATATCCACTCTGCTGAGCACAACCATCTCTAGTCCTACACATACCCTTTTTTAAATTTTTTTAAATTATTATTTATTATTATTTCTTTATTATTTACTCTCTTGTGCATAGTCCTATACGCCCTGCTATTCACACGCCAACAAGCAAGAATGCAGCTGTCCCGCTGTTAGCAGTCTGAATGCTGCTTCCAGTTTTGTTGTGTTTAAATCTCCCGTGGGTTCTCCAGGAACGCCCCAGCCACGTCACCCTCTTGGTCTCTCCTGCAAGAGTTGCCAAATCCTTCTGAGTTTCTGCTTCTTTCCTTGGGCTTCCCTGGCTCAGGGAACCACCTGTACACCTCAAAAACCTCAAAAAAAGGAAGAAAAAAAACGTAGTTCTTTGGCATGGAGTTTACTGGTGCTAACACCATTGTCTGGCTGTTCACAGTCTGACTGAAGTTGTTCAGGAGAGAAAAAAATTTTGCTAGGCAAAAAAAAAAAAAAGAAGTCCACTGAGGAAAATATAATTTTTTCTAGTTGCGTCATATGGTTTGACTTGCCTTTTATTTATGGTGGCTGATACCAAATTGTTTCCCAATAACCTATGTGATTCATTAGTACCCTCAAGTGAACGGATCTTTAGGTCTTACATACTTCTGGGGCTAATTTTTATTTGGTTTAGCTTTTGGTTGCTAGTATCTAAGTTGAATAGTCTGATAATAAGGAATGGGCAGATCCTAAGTTTTTTCCCATTTAAATTGTTCTATCTGTTTGTAAGAGACTACTCCCTTGTTGAGGTATGATATATCTATCTATGTCTGCACCAAAGATATGAGCCACCTTTCTGAATTTTCACTAATGCTGAATGCCAAAATGTAATTAAAACAACACAGTCACAGAGTCTTCCTGACTTGCAGCTGATGACCATGGTCTGCAGCAAGTAACTATTAGAAAATAAAAGTCTGATCAGGAGAAACCTTTGCAAAGTAAATATACTGCCTGTCATGTTTTCTTTTCTGAAACAACTTCACCTTTGTGAAAAGTGTGAGAGTTGACACAATGTAGAATTTATCTTTAAAGACATAGGCCAAAATCAAAACCTTGACATTCACTTCAGACATCAGCTGGAAAGATGTTCTGCTACAGTGAAGATACTTTTTATTGAGTTCTACATTGACTGGTATTCATGGATGGATGTAAGAGATGATTACTACACAGTAGGCCATTACCAGCTGTTGACAGTAACAGAGAGAATGGTCATCAGAATTGGATCCAAAGAGTGTTGAAAGGGTGTAATGCATTCCCAGGCACTTCATCACCTGATACCTGATGATTCCAATGATTCCTGTACAGTATGTTTGGGAACAGATGAACTGAATTCATAGCAGCAAATATAAATATAAACAATGTCTCAGTAAATCAAATGCAGGTGCTCCTTTCATAGTTAAAGGCAAGAAATAGCCACTCTTAGGGAGTGATTAATCTCATTCACAAGCAGATGACTAAAACAAAGCTAATGAAAACTCATATTTCTCTCCATTGACTGTAAAAAATCTCACATGATTAGCTCAGGTGGATAAGATACCTGGCAGATACCTAAGATTTGGAAGATTAATGATAATCAATGCCAAAAAAGATCTATTACAGCAATATGAAGCATAACACCTTTTTTTATAAGCTTTTTCTAGTCTTCACTTGATGGTGTTTCAAAATAGCAATTTCTTTTTGAAAATAAAATTGTAAGCAATTCATGTATTATGCAAAGTCTGAATAAATTTGATACTATTTACTGTCCTTATTTTTAAAAATGGAGTCCTAATAGAGTAGTGATGTTCCTGATTGGTTAGCCTTATGGACATAAATCCATTCAAAAGCTCTTCAAAACTGCAACATAATTGGTCAAGACACATGAACCAGAAATGTTAAAGAGTTAAATACCTGATTAAGGGAATTAGTTCTAGCCTCTGTTTCTAATTCATTGACACTTACCATGACTTCACTGGTGCACTCCTATTCACAGCTCTTAAGAATGTTGAAAAGCCAGATCCTTCTCTCTGCTTTATACCAAATATAATGTATATGGGCTGGAATACCTTCTTGGTCAGTTTGGGGTCACCTGTCCTTTCCAGTCCTCCCTCCAGGTGCAGCCTTTTACTTTCTGCACCATCCAGCATGGTACACAAGATCCAGCAGTGGCCTTGGTCTGCACACTAATCCTTGGTCCTAACTATAAACATGGAGCATTATCACTGCCAGCAGCAGACACTCTCTGCAAAAATCTGCCATTAACTTCAGAAAGTGCAGTTAATTAGAAGAGACTGAGCTGAAAAAAAATCACTGAACAGAATTAGTTCTAACTCAAGCATGGACAACATTGTAGTTGAAAGGAGTAAAGGAAAAAATAAAAGCAAACTGTAAGATTTAGTAAATAAAAAACTAAACAAAACCAAACAAAAATCAAACCAAATAAACAAAAAAACACAACAAAACCAAAACCAACCAACCAAACTAACAAAAAACCCCCAAACAAACAAAAAAAAGAAAATATCCCCAAACTGTCACTTAACGTGGAATAGGATTTAGCAAAAAGAATGAAGGTATCAGGGAATTTTAATATATGTTTTATGCTTCATGTTGGTAATGAGCTAATAAAATTTATGTATTCATGATTAGGATGCATCCTAAAGACAGGCATTTTAATTTCTGCATAAGCAATGCACATAATTTTTTTTTCACAAATAGAACCATAATTCAGAATAATAATTAGAAGCCATTAAAATGCTTTTGATTGTTTTTTATCATATATTTTTCTCATCCTAATTAATGTAATACAAAATGAGATTTTTAAGTTTTGGTTAATTTGTTTTGCTCAGACTGAAGTCCTTATGCAAGCTACTTAATCCATAAAAATGTGAATGGGAGTTGAACTGAAGATGCAGTAAGATTAATGCCCCCTTGAATATCCTATTAAATATTTTTTTTAAATAGATGCTTGGATCTTCTAATTGTTTTTATGAAACCATCTGAAGGGTTGACATTGTATATATTAAGCCTCTTAACAGCTTTTTTTTTCAAACTCTGACTGTACTAAACCCTTGATATCCCAGGGGAATTTGCATAAAAATGTCAGAGAATCCTTCTGAAAAAGTGAATACAGACCTTGTAAGCAAATTTATGAAGGTGCTGTGATGTTTTTAAATGAAGATACGTAAAACTTGGAAATCATTTAGGTGGATTAGATAATTACTTATCATTTAAACTAATGCTTTGTAAAAATAGGATTCTGGAGAGCTCTATCTTATTTACCATATTTGTACAGAGAATAAAAGGCAGGATAAGACAGTACTGAAAGAAAGCACAGTAAACTCTTCAACTCAAGCTGAGTGTAATTTTCTAGGTCTTATGCTAGGTATATTACATAGTAAATTAGTGTGTCAGAATTTATTAAAAATAAGTCAAACTGTAATATATTTATATTCTCAGATATCTCAAAAGCCATTGTATGCTTACTCCCTTGATTAAGGCTGTTCACTCATTCATAGTGTTCCATGAAAATGGGAAGGATCTCCTTCAAAATGGTCATATTGGTTAAACAAAGAAATATACAAATTATAAAACAGGTAACACATTTTGTTGATTTAAACTTATTTTAATCCTGTTTCCCAACTAGTATCCTAGTACTGTTTTTCCTTGAAGTTAACAGAATCTATATATATTTTATTTTTTTTTTTTAATAAATAGGTTCATGTGTCTTCAGCTGTTCCCTCTGGGTTCCTCTAAGGCTGTATTTACTGATAAAAAGTCAAACTGTGACACTGTTACCTTTCTTCATAAAGGGGGTAATTTTTTCAATCCTTGTGTCATTCTGTAAATATTATCTGGATCAGCTCTGGAGGTCCAGCGACAACTTTGAGTTCATTATTGAAAAATAAATAGCATATAAGAAAAGGAGATTTAAAACACCTTTTTCTAATTTTGTTTCCTTCAGCATGTTTCTCAGTCCATCTACTTTTTATGGCTCTTTTACACATTTTTCTACCTTCTAGTAGTGGGATGATCAGTTTTGATAAATATTGTCATTCATAAATGTATGAGTCATCCAAGAATCAACTGCCAAGAGTGCTTTCTGATCACATTGTGTAAATGTGTTGTGGGCAGAAATTATGAGAAAAAGCAGATAACTTAAAGAGAAACTCAGGTGAGTTTCTTAATATAAGCATAAAAATATGCAGAGGAAAATCACTGAACTTATGCCATGTACTTGATCTGATACTCTACACTTTGTGAAAGTACTATAATGAAATCTAGTAAAGTATAACTTTCCAGTTTCCATCTTATATTAAAATCTCCAGATAAGGAGAAAAGGTCAGATATTCAGTGCTCTGGTTATTATATTTTGGGTTTGGTATTGAAATATAAAGCAGCTTTTCTTTTCAGTAGCATTCTGATGTGAAGTTGAGGATTTTAGAACTCCTCAGTCCTATGTGATAGAACTATTAAGATTTGTAGATTTCTCTTTATGTGACAACAAATAAAAATTTGTATGGGGAAAAGAGTGAGTTTATCTCACTGTTGAACTATATTACTTGGAGAGAAAGATCAATATACACTTAATACCCTTGTAATTTGAAATTATTTTTCCAAGGACAGCAAAATAAAATCAGAATTGTTAGTTCCTTATAGTTTATCTTGTAACTGCATATTTTAATTTCCTAGTCTTTCTTTTTTTTTCAGTTGTTTATGTTTGTGATGTGTAATTTATAGTTTCTTTAATTATTCATGTAATGGATTTGTAAGAGAGACTAGTGTGAAAACAAATAATATAAAAGGGATGTTTTGGCGTGGAGTATCGTGACAAGAATGACAGTCATTACTGAAAGAAATTTTATTCTTTTTTACCTTTTATTTATGAAAAGATGTATCAGTCTGCAAGATAAAGAGTTTTGAAATTACCAAATTAAGTGCAATTTAATTATTAATTAGTGGAAGATAATTATTATGCATTGATATATGTTCTTTTTGCTAATATAAATTCTTATAGAAGAACCACAAGCTTGCCACATGTTACTCAAAGAATTAATCCCAAAGTGGAAGTCACATTACAAATAAGCAACATGAAATTTGAGGATTTGAAGCCCTATTTAGAGGATATTTTTATGGTTTTAATCATACTATGTTAGGCAATGATTTCATTCTTTGCAGGGAGGTAAATGGCTCTGATTTTTGCTCTGTACTACTGAAGACAATGCAAAAAATTAGAAAGTCACAGCATGGTTGATATCAGATACTTACTAAGAATTTAGTCTCATTGTAGAAAAAAAACAGTATTCTTATGTCTTCTTTTCCTTTCCACACTTTTACAGTCTCTCTTTGGATCCTTATTATACAGGTCAATTAATACTAGTTTCAAGTGAAATGTTTCTAATATGGTAATGTTAAGGTCACTGAGGTATCCATTCAGAGAGACTAATCCTCTTTCTCGTCACTTTTTCTGTAGAATTATTTATATAGATCTGGGGTTATTTACAAAAGATCCTTTGATACTGTATGTTTTGTAAATACCACGTAAATAAGTTTGGATGTGTTATCAATCCTATTTTTAGGCTGCTTGGAACTGAAAGAAGACACCATTGAAAATCTTCTAGCAGCTGCCTGCCTCCTCCAGCTCCCACAAGTAGTAGATGTTTGCTGCCATTTTCTGATGAAGCTTTTGCACCCATCGAACTGTTTGGGAATACGAGCATTTGCTGATGCTCAGGGATGCACAGAGCTTATGAAGGTGGCTCACAACTACACCATGGTAAGGCAGTTTTGGAATATCTAAATTAAAATCTTGTGAATCTTATATCTTCTGTAAGTAAAAATATATTGTTACTTTTTGTCTTGAAATAATTTTGTGTGTTTATAAAACTTTACTTCATAAGTGGTCCTTTTGAAACCACAGGAGTGGTAATTCAGTGAAGTTATGAAAATTGTCCTGCTATGATGTCTGCTGAGTCAGAACAGTATATGCCATAATTAGATGCATGTTCACATACAGGTGATAATAGTAAAAAGTATCTGTAAATCCTTATAATACTTTTGAATCACTGGCTGTTTTTGTTTACCTTTTGCTAAGCTTTGTAATTGTCATTGTTTGTCATGGTAACAATATCAAGGGAAGTTTTGGGTTGTTATTTTTTTGTCAAGAATTATCCCTCCTTTTACTCATCTGTGAACTAGATTGAGACAGAAAGTCAGAGGTCTAAAGAGTTTTATCTGACAATATTTTAATTTTTTCCGGTTCCACCTGACAGAACAGGTATGGTATTAATATTAAAAATTACTCAGAATCAAAGCAAAAATATGCTACTTATTCAGAAACTATATCATATCAGTAGCCATTTCATAGTTTGACAAAATTAAAAACATCTGGTTCATGAAATTAGGCTTACCTAAAGAGTAGATTACATATACTTTCAGAGAAATAATGGTCCCTTAAGGTCTATACTGTAATTACTATTGTTTTAATAGAACTGCTTTCAATGAATCTACTTTGCTTGTCTCGCAGTCATGTCCTTATTTTATTTATTCTGTAACTAATAACCTGTTCTTATTCACAGGGTTTACATTGTTTTTTTTACCACTACAGCTGAGGTAGTTATACATGTTACGCTTATGAAGCTAGTTCTCTGTCTGCTTTTAATTTATTCTTTATTTAGACATCTATGATGTCTAACATAGACAACATGCCAAATATCAGGTTGTCTTTGACCAATGTGATCTCCCTCTATGACCAGGTGATCCTCCTAGTGGATGAAGGAGTGGCTGTGGATGTTGTCTACCTGGACTTTAGTAACGCCTTTGACACTGGCTCCCACAGCATTCTGCTAGAGAAGCTGGCAGGTCATGGCTTAGACAGGTGTACTCTTCCCTGGCTTCACAACCAACTGTATGGCTGAGCCCAGAGAGTTGAGAAGAGAATTAAATCCAGTTGGTGACTAGTCACAAGCTGTATTCCCCAGGGCTCAGTTTTGGGGCCAGTGTTGTTTAATATCTTTATCAATGGTATGGGTGAGGGGATCAAGTGCACCTCAGTAAGTTTGCAGATGACACCAAATTAATTGGGAGTGTTGATCAAGAGTAGGAAGGCTCAGCAGAGGGATCTTGACAGGTTGGATCGTTGGGCTGAGATCAATTGTATGAGGTTTAAAAAGGCCAAATTCTGGGTCTTGAATGTGGGTCACAACAACCCTAAGCAGCACTACAGGCTTGGGGTAGAGTGGCTGGAAAGTTGCCTGGCAGAAAAGGACCTGGGGGTGCTGGTGGACAGCTGGCTGAACATGAGTCTACAGTGTGCCCAGGTGGCCAAGAAGGCCAAGGCTATCTTGGACTGTATCAGAAATAGTGTGTCCAGCAGAGGCAGGGAAGTGATTGTGCCCCTGTACTCAGCACTGGTGAGGCCACAGCTTGGGTACTGTGTTCAGTTTTGGGTGCTGCAGCATAAGAAAGACATCAGGATGCTGGAACGGGTCCAGAGAGGGGCAGCAAACCTAGTGAAGGGTCTGGAGAAAATGTCTATCAGGACCCCCTGAGGCAACTGTGATTGTTTAGTCCAGAGAAGAGGAGACTGACAGGACACCTTATTGCTCTCTACAACTACCCAAAAGGAGGTTGTAGTGAAGTGGGTGTTGGTCCCTTCTCCCAAGTAAATAGCAATAGGACAAGAGGTAATGGGCTTAAGTTGCACCAGGGGAGGTTTAGATTAGACATTGGGAAAAAGTTCTATACTGAGTGGTGAGGCATTGGAATAAGCTGCCCAGGGAGGTGGTGGAGTCA
>JANHFX010011369.1:24810-58566 GCA_027560015.1 Chloroceryle amazona
AGATTAGACATTGGGAAAAAGTTCTATACTGAGTGGTGAGGCATTGGAATAAGCTGCCCAGGGAGGTGGTGGAGTCAGTGTCGATTCAGTGGTCATGATAATGTTAGGTAGATGGTTGGACGTGATGATCTTGGAGGTCCTTTCCAACCTTAATGATTCTTTGATTCGGTAATCTAAAATGTAGTTTTCCAGGTCCAAGAGAGTCAGTTTAACCTTCATCTGTCAGTGGAGAGAATCATAGAATAATAGAATCATAGAATAGTAGGCGTTGGAAGGGACATCTGGAGATCATCCAGTTCAAGCCCCCTGACAGAGCAGGATCACCTAGGGCAGGCCATACAGGAACAGATACAGGTACACCGGTCTTGAAAGTCTTCAGAGAAGGAGACTCCAGAACCTCTCTGGGCAGCCTGTTCCAGTGCTCTATCACTATTACAGTAGTTTTTCCTCATGTTGAGGGGGAACTTCTTGTGATTTAGGTTGCAACCATTACCCCTCATCCTATCACAGGGCACAACTGAAAAGAGACTGGCCCCTGCTACTTGACACCCATCTTTCAGATATTTGTAAACATTACTAAGATCCCCTCTCAGTCTTCTCCAGGCTAAACAGCCCCAGGGGTCTCAGCCTTTCCTTGTAAGAGAGATGTTCCAGTCCCTTCATCATCTTCATAGCTCTCTGTTGGGTTGCCTCTAATATTTTGACAGTCAAAAATCATCTGATCTGACTTAGAATGGGATTGTGTTAGAAATGAACAGGTATGGGTTAAAAAAATTCAGCCTTTTTATCGATACATTTTTTAGGTATATGTATTACTTGGAGATTTTCACTTTTTTAGTGAAAAGCAATATAATGAACAATGAAAAAATATTAAAACTTTAATAGAGAAAAAAATGGATTTTAGAAAATTCTCATCATTCTTTATAAGAATATATTGAATTTTTTCTGCAGTGAATGATATTACTCATTATAATACATTTGAAGATTTGTGACTGATACATATCTGATGTATCACAAAGTTCACAAAGATCCGTGTCCATTTCTGAGATGTTACGTATATTATATAGTCTATTATTGTTTTTAATGTTCCAGTATAAAATCTGAATTATATGTAATGGGAAAATCATCAACAAAAGATGGCAGATCAAAAAGTCAGTTGTAATTAATAAGCAAGCTCTGATGTAACTACAATGAGATTTGCTAGCGTGTGTGATAGTAACACCTTCTCTTTGCTAGAAATGCAAATAATCACATCTAGTAAGTTATGCAATTACAGTATTTTTTCTGTATGTGATTAAATTTCTGAACCAATGAAAATGCAATCCTGAAAGTTAAGCTTCATAATGCATGATATTTTCACAGACATTGTGTTTCATTGCATTTATGTGTGAGGCAGGTCTCATTATTTGATTTACTGTTTTGTGTTAAGGGTGTGGATTACCAGTTGTGACTGGGGAAGGGCCTGTCTTGACTACAACACTGCCATCAGAGGGAATCTACTTATACACGAGGGAATTTCTTCTACATGCATGTATAATTGGGAAAAACTTCTACAGTGCAAAGAAGATACCCTACAGGGTGTGACAGAGGAACAGCAAACAAAGACCTTGTAATGTGTAGAAAGGGTAGGGAAGCGATGAGCAGAGCTAAGAGCAGATGTGTAGTCTCCAAGGTGACAGAAATCATTATTTTTCCCTTCAGAGCCATGGGAAATAGTATGGACTGTTAGGAGAGGAAATGTAAAGTAGGGCAAAGGGAGATTTGTTAAAAAATTCCTTCTGTCTTACACAGAGGATTGGAGGGGAAACACTCATTAAAGAAAGAATGAAGAAATCTTTGGTTTTAAAAAGTTATCATGCATTATCAAAGCCCTTTCTTTAAAGTTTTTCAGGGTGCTGACTTTAAAAGTTGCAAGTGGTGTATCTCAAATTCTGGGTCTGTGAATCCTCTTTCGAAGAGTCATTGCAAAAGTTTGTGAATAGAAAATAATAGTATTCCCTTAACTCTGGCATATTTTGTGGTCATTTGCTTGTAAAAATTTACTATTCTTTGAAAGCTATACAAAATAAATAGTTTAAGAAATGTCTGATATGAAGGCAGATAAACAGATTTGTGAATGCAAATTTCAAAGTTTGGGTGTGTCTGCTTTCTAAAGAAAAATAATTTGAAAAATAATGTGAAACATGAAACAGTCAAGTATATGCTTGAATTATTTATTATATAAATAGTGGAATTGTTATAAAATTAAACTCTCTGATATATGAAAAGCAATTATTGGGAGAAAACTTGGGAGGGAGGCTTCAACGGTATTTGAGAGAACTGTTAACAGCTTTTGGAGTGAAATAATACTATGATTTCGTTCTACACTTTTTGAAATCTTTAGAAATACTGTTTCTTTCTGGATATTTAGTTCTATAGTACCAGAGTATTTTAGTAACGTATCAGTTCAGTGAATAGGCTATTATAGCTGACTATCTGAATATCGTGTTCCAGAATACTAATCATAATAACATTTTTTTAATAGAGATAGCAAAGCTAAGTGGAATATATACACATGTCCTCAAAACAAAGAAAAAGTGAGGGTAATGGCTGAAATATACCTTTATTTTTCTTCTTTGCATTTACAAAAATATCTGCTCTACATTAAGCATAAGAAATCCTTTTTGACTCCACTGTATGTCTCTTAAATATTGTAGCCCATTATTGTTAAAACTGAAACTAATTTTTATTCTATTAACCTTACTGTTATACAGAAATACAGCTAGGCCTGGCCAGAAATAATAGTCCTATACCATAAAGGCTTTTTTAGATTTAAAAAAAAAAAAAAAAAAATCAAAGGAACAATAATTCTACACTGGTTGTGGGAATGGGGAGCAAGACAAAGTTTTTTAATTGTCTTGCAAAACCAGATTTATAGACACAGCATATGCTATAGAATTTGTAGTAATTTTGAGATATGACTCGAATTAAATCCCATTATGGAATAGTTTTGCTTCTTGGTTAATTATATAGGTGAAAATACATATTAAGTGATTGCTGAAAAAATATTAAAAAAAAAAACAACCCCAACAAAAAAACCCAAAATGAACAACAAACTAATTCTCTGTAGCCCTTAGTTGAGGTACTCGTTTAAAGTTACAGAACTTTAGTATAATTCTCTGACTGCATTGTACCTAGTAAATGATGCCATACAACTTTACTCCATCAATTAGTTTTAATTAGAAATTAATTCACAGTTATCTTCACAATAGCATTTAATGAAAATCAATATATTTTCATAAAATTGGTTTGCTTCATTGAATCTCCATACATTTTTTAATAATTTTTCAAAGGCACTTTCCTTATCTTGTGTCAGACTTGATATTAGACAAACCCTAAATTGTACTACTATTCAATAAAAAAAAAAAAAAAAAAGAAAATCAGCTTGCTTTCACATAAGGTGGTATGGTGGAAAAACTTTTAAGCTTAAGCTTCGAAATGTCTTTATACTGAGGAAGAAATAGCTGCTGAAGAGCAGACCACCAAATTTAAGAATCCTTTTGTCTCTTGTCTTCAGGAGATACATCACTTCCAATGCATGCTTTCTGTCACATGAAGTAACTTGCAACATTAAATCTGTCGAAGCCATGTATAGAAATTTTTATTTCATAGTTGATACAAGCTTGTATGGACTTCATTCAAATATGACAAACTTTCTTTTAAAAATGCAGTGTCATTGCAGAGCGTGGAGAAATCTTCTAATGGAAGTGCAGTTCTTTAGCTGTACAGTTGTATATACCCATGCTATTTAATGAGATATTTAGTCTTCAATGTCAAATACCAAATTGTTCTTTTGAAATGCAGAGTCTAAGCAAGGGAAAGAAAATGTGTGCATGAAGGAGGGGAGGAAGTGAAAAAAATCAAGATCAGAAAAGCAGTGAAGGAAAATCAGAGAACATCTGAAAAATCTTTAGGAAATACACTTGCCAAATAGCAAGTTACAAGATTGATGGAGGAAGACAGACTTCATAAAAAGTTAGTGAACAGTGAAAGTTGGAGATTTCCGTTCACATTTCCTGTACTTTTTATAAAAGGAACTTGTATAGAAACATTTTAAATTGAAGCATTAGAGGCAAGAAGTAAGAAATAAGAGCAAAAATGAAGTTTCTTTGGTTTCTTTTTTTAGATTTATCAGATTTAATGTTGGTTATTTTATTTCTGACATATGAAATTACCCTGCCAGTGTTTTATAGTGTGGGTTTGGTTTTTTTTTTCGTGTTGTGTTTGTTTTGTTGGTTTTTTTGAGGGAAGTGTGTTTAAATGAAGCTGCTAATTGAAATAGCAGCATAAATATCCGTATTTCTCTCGATTTAAGACTTTTGTCTGTACTTCTTAATTGCAGTCTGGGGTTTTCTAGCTTGTCAATTTCTTTAACTTTTGAATCTGCAAAGCCATGTGTCTGATAACTTTAAATTCAAAATTTACTCTCAGGATTACATGATAGTACACTGAAATGCCTGTATGATGTCATCTCAAAAAGAAAGACAAACCAACAAAAGTATCAAACTGGAACATATTGATAAGCTAAAGCAGATACATTCTTCTAGCATTTTTAGGACTTCTAGCATTTTCAGTGACTTCTTTATTTTTCTATTTATCAGGGGTTTCATATGTAGGGAAGCTAACCTCTAAAGTTATCAATTTATCAGCTTGTCACATGTCATAAATTAGAGTCCTAGTGTATGACCTTATCTGTCTCTTTATAAAACACAAAAAAGTCTTATTTGAAATTGTGACGGCAACCTTGTTGGGGTGCAATTCTTTTTAGGTTATATGTCTTCTTATAAAGTAATTTATTTTGAGCTATTACATGTTTATGATGAAATTGTTTAATACACCATGCTAGCTTAATGAACCTGTGACCTTGATGTACCATTAGTCCTTCTCACAACAACTATTCTTCTACATTAGTAAATATTGAGAGAGATGTATGTAATAGTTTTCCTAAAAAAGATAACTGCAATTTGGTTTTAAAGCATAGGAAATTTTAAATAATAATAATATTTTGGGTAAGATTTTAAATACAACTGTAGTTTACTTTCTCCCAGTAAAGAAATTGTTCTGCATGTGTTATGATGTTGAGATAATGCATAGAAATTTAGAGTGTAACATTCCAAGTTATGCTGCTTCTTCATTTCAGTATCATGCCACTTGACAGATTGTTTAAAATAGAAAATTGAAATACATCATAGATAAAACTATTTAATCTGTCAGTGCTTTACCTCTCAGGAAACTTCACTTAAACCTCAGTGCTCATTTTGCATCCTGAAACTGCAGTTTGATTATGAATGCTAGAGCTTGAGTCCCATTTTTATTTCATCATATTCAAAGATGAATTGATAAACATAAACTTGGAAAATCTTCAAATTAGTTTGATGCACTGAATAGGAGGATGGCCATAAGTAAAATTTCCATGAGAAGAAGAGCAGACATGAATGAAGTGATTGATATGTCTGTATCCCAGTCAAAATATTAGTAATATAAAGTACACTAACATATGTACAGTTCCAAGACCAGGAGTTGCAGAGGGCTTGCAAGTGCCTTTGAGTAAAGTGGTAAAAGGTATTTAGTCTCTCACAGATGCAGTTCTTTGCTTCAGCTGCAAGGGTCATTAGTCCCAGCACAGCAGAACATTATTCAAACTTAATTATAAACACAGAAGTAGTCTCAGTGACATATAGTGACTCTATATAGACCCTTTAACTTACTGAAAATTTTGATTATACTGCAGATGGAGCAACCATTTCATTTATGTGAAGTGTGTGCCTTATGCAATTTTTTAAATGATGTTTTAGGATGCAGAGCTTCACCAATCATGTTATTAATTATGTTTATTATCTAAGCTACAGAGTTTCACAGTTAAAAACTTGGTGGGGTGGAGTGGGGAAGGACTGATATGTAAAATCTTTCCTATCCATTTCCATTTACAACAGCTCATTCTGAAGCATGTTGAAATATTGTAACAATGCTCCATATTCAAATTAAGGAAAATATTATTGGATAGTTGATAGATGGTGATGATGGTCTTTAATGAGTTGTGGTTGTACATTCCAACATCAGTGGTTTATATGGCTTTAGCTTAGGTGAGATAAGTGAAGCAAGCGAACTGTCTAGTACAGTAGTTTAACAGTTCTTTAGCATATGCAGTTTGACATGATTTATATACAGGGTCATCATTTGGCTTTCTACTATTTAAATAAGCTGACCAGGTACTGGTTAATATATACTGACATACTGACCAGATAACAGATTTAACTTCATGTCAGACTTTGTTTTGACCACTTTGACCTTCTTATCACAACATCATTGACATATGAATAAACAAAAAATGAGGTGGGTGTAAAGCTGACTGGACAGAAAGGTTCAAAGAGTTGTGCTGTTTAGTATAAAGTCCAGCTGGTGACCAGTACATATTGATGTTCCTCAGGGGTCATTTCTGGGTGCAATACTGTTTAACAACTTTATTAATGATCTAGATGACGCAATGGAGTTGTCTCTCAGAGAGTTTGCAGGTGTCACCAAATTGGCAGGGGGAAATGATTGGTATGTTTGAGGATAAGGCTGATTTTTAGAGTGCAGGCTGGAGAAATGGGCTGACATCACAGTGTTCATCAAAGGGAAATAGAGTTCTGCAGTCTGGAGACAAATAACCCCATGTACAGGCTGTGGAGCAACTATCCGGAAAGCAGCTCTGTGAAAAGAACATGAGAGTCCTGAAGGACACCATGTTGAGCATAAGCTAGGAGTGTACCCTAGCATCAAGAAGGCTGAAAATATGTTAGAATGTATTTGTGAGAATGACCAAGTTGAGGAAGGTGGTTCTTTCCTGTTTGGCACCCATGAGACCACTCATGAAGTGTAGTGCCTATTTTGGTGTTCCTCAGTACAAGAAAGGCATGTAGTGAGTCCAGTGGTAGTCACCAAGCTGTTTGATCCTGGAGCACATGGCATATGAAGAAAGCCTGGGGGATGTGGGCCTGATGAAATTAGTGAGAGAGGGCTAAGGGAGACCTCACTGCTCTCTGCATCTATCTGACTGGAGGGTACAGAGTGTGCTGAGTGATAGGCAACAAACTCATATTGGAGCAGAGAAAATCCTGACTGGATATTAAGATTTCTTTTGTTTGTTTGTTTTTCTAACCATGGGGATAGTCAAATTCTAGAAAAGTAACAACCATTGGAGTTTTGGAGATATTCAAGACTTGATTGAAAATGTCGCTGAGTAACCTGACTTAGATGTGCACTTAGCAAGGAGTTGGACTGGATGACCTCCAGAGGTCACTTTGAACCAAAATTATTCTCTAAGGCTGGTAAATGAATCTCTCCTATACATTTTCAATGGTCTTAAGATATGAACTGTGAATCCAGGAAAAAAAATGAAGCAAAAGTTCTAGGTTTTTATTTTTAAAAAAATTATTTTTTAAGCAATGTGCAACAGATGGGATTACCAGAGCTATCATTTAATTGGCATTTATTATCAGCAAGCTATTGGTGGCATGTTAGAAACAAGTTAGCAGTAACACTGAGATTTTAAAGCATTCTGGAGTTTTTTATTTCATATGCTCTGTCAGGCATAGATTTCCAAGAGATATTATTGTACAAAATGTCCTATTTGCACTGTAAATAGCAAATATAAATGTGCAGGAAGGCCTGTGCAGGCTGTATTTAGACTTTATGGCATCCTACAGCTATGATCTATAAGATGTTTTTTTCTTAGGATAGTGTTCATAGAAAACTAGAGTGACTCCAGACAGAAACAGGACTTTTTTTTTTTTTTAATTTCCTTTATTTTGTGTTTTATTGTTACTTTTTCAAAAGCCATATTTAAACATTTGTTCAGCCACCTAAGAGTGTATTGTGATAGATTACAGTACTATGGAAGAGATTGTGTCACATACTGGAAGGTGACATTGTTACTCATGCTACTGAACATTTGTCAATGCAATATATCATTTTCTTAGCACCTGGGGGGGGAGAAAAAGTTTTGAGGAAAATAATTTTTTAAAAAAACCTTTTAAAATAGGACATTTCCATCCATAGCAGTATTTGTTTTTTTAACTTGGAACAATCTATTGTTTACTCAACTGAAAATGTTGCAGGTACTGTAGTGTAATGAGAACATTGTATTTACTGCACACTGCCTGCACTTTTACAAGTGAACTGCTGTTGTAGGGAACTGTTTTAAGTTTTTGAGATTTTTAAGTCAAGTTTAATATAAATTAAGTATGTGCAAGAAATTATCTTGGGACATGCTGGGGAGAAAAATCAGTATCATTTAATTGGAATATAGAATATCTCCATACACCTATGACTAAAATGGACACATTTTCTATTAAACATATTTTTCCAGGAGAAGAAGATTTGAACCAGACTCTATAAAATTGTGATTGCTTTGATTTATACCTTTTTATGTTGTGGATTCAAAAAAAAAAAAAAAAAAAAAAATTGAAATATTCAGTATTAAAAAAATGATTTTACATATGATTTAATATTTGCATGGTTGTACACGTACACAACTTAATATTTATTCCTGCACCACCGAAAACAGAAGTCAGAATACACAGTGTCACAGCCTTGCTGAAATGGCACTGATTGTTGATTCTCTTACATTCTTTCTAAATTAGTAATTCTCATTCTTCCCTTACACAGGGCAGAATGTCTCTGGAAAGAATATTGCACATTTTGACATCTGGACATGGAAAAATATATATAAATATATATATTCAAATTCCTTATATATTTTCCTTTCAAATGAATTACTTTTCAATAAACTAGCTTTCAATAAAAACTTTTATTATGTCTCTAACTTAAAATGCTTTTTAGGGATACGCAGAATACTAATTAAAGAAATCAGATTGCTTGACTTGTCTAGTTAAATTCTGATTGCTAATGTTGTTATTTTGACATGCCAACTAGCTCCTCTCTAGGAATGAGACTCCTCTCTAGCAATGTTTGAACTAGTAAAATCAAGTTGAAAAAATTCTAAAAATAAATAAATAAATAAATAAATAGAAAGCACAAACAAACCAACCAAACCAAAAACGCTGGAGTAACTGAAATAAATAATAAAACCAGATATGCAGAGGTGAAAAAGAAAAATATTTTGGAACTCGCTGTATCTCTTATGCCTGACCTGGAAGTATATGTTTGGACGTTTAGAATTTTCTCCATTTCTACCACTTTAAAGCCATACTATCAATACTCAAAATTTAAAACAATTGAAATAGCGCAAACACAAAGAAGAGTTCCAAAATGCCTGTGACTTTCAACCAAAGCACAAATTTTGATCTTTATGTGCAAAATTAAGCTTAGTTTATTCTTCTTGTTAGTATGACTTTCTTAAAATATTACAGTAGCATTGTTTTTCTTTTTTTAAATCATGACATTAAACTATTATTATGACTCTTGCTTCCATTTTGTTTTTTTTTCTCTTTCCTTCTTTGAGAAGAATTGTACTTTGTAGATCGCTTCATACTTTTGGTGTTTTTAAGATTTGTTTTTGAAAGTAATAATGAGCACTTAGCACACTGCTGCATTTTTTGTAAGTTCTCCTTAGTACAGCTGTGTCATGGCGCATTAGAGTAGCACTCTGTCAAGACACAGTAGGAGAAGAGGAAAGTATGACCATTTCAAGAACTAGCATATAGGCAACAACGTAATTAATAGGAAATAGAGAAGACAACTGCTGGCAGTAAAATGCTGTGAAATCTACAGGAAAATAGTTAAGCAAATAGTCTATAGTGTATTAATCACAATTTGATGGCTTCTTTGTCATCAGGAACTGCAATTTTATTGCCTAAATGCCACATTAAAAAGGTTGGTATGGCAGAAAGCTTTACTATTCCTAGAGAGTGCCACTACGAAAAGTAACACTCTCATCTGGATAATCATTTTACATAATACAGAGGACTCAACAGTTCCCATGGTTTTAATTATTTTTTTTTCAAGCTTATTCTAGTTCCAGGAACCTGAATATTAAGCAGCAACATTAGTATCCCACTGACCTAATACTTACTATCCTTCAGAGTGGTCGCAGAAATATCATTTCATAGTAAGTGTACTCTGATATTTCTTCTCTTTGTTCCATGGATGTGGTGATGGTTTGTCTCTGAGGTCAGCAGATCTACATCTCAGTCTCTTGAGTGAAGAATATATCGATTTATAAACCATAAAATCATAGAAATGTCTGGGTTGTAGAGGTCATCTAGTCCAACCGCCCTACTGAGAGCAGGGACATCCTCAACCATCCTGAGATGGTTGCTCAGACCTTTGTCAAGCCCCACCTTGAATGTCTCCAGGGACTGACTTTATTGACAGCCCATGTGACACTTCCCCAGTAAAAGAGACTGTGACCAGAAGGACAGGGGCTGGAGGATATTGTGAAGCTACCCCATACTGAGCTGGAGCAAGCACTGCATTTCCCCAGACTCCACTGTACCAAGTCACATATAGTACCAGCCTCAGTAACAAGAGCTGTATGTGGGTTATATGAGTGGGAGTGTGAAGTTTTTCCTGACACAACTTATGCGCTGCTTTGGTTCAGATAATAAATTTAACTTTGCATTCTTTTGAAGTCTCCCACACTTTGACAGATGTATGTCTTTTTTTTTTTTTTTACGGAATTCCTCTTAATTGTACTGTGACTATAGTCACCTGTTGTGATTTACCCCAGCTCAGCAGCTCAACCCCACACAGCTGCTCACTCACACCCAGTGGGATTGAGTGACGAGAATCAGAAAGGTAAAAGTAAGAAAACTTATGGGTTGAGTTAAAGGAGGTTTATCAAGTAAAGCAAAAGCCACACATGCAAACAAAGCAAAGCAAGAAATTGATTCACTACTTTCCATTGGCAGGCAGATGTTCAGGCATCTCCAGGAAAGCAGGGTTCTGTCACAGGTAACAGTTACTTGAGAAGCCAAATGTCATCCGTCCAAATGCCCTGCCTGCCACCTTCTTCCCCCACCTTTATAATCTGAGTATTAAATCATATGGTACGGAATGTCCCTTTGGTCAGTTGGGGTCAGCTGTCCTATCTGTGTCCCCTTCCAATTTCTTCTGAAACCCCAGCATCCTCACAGGTGGCATGATGGGAGAGGCAGAAAAGGCCTTGAGACTGTGTAAGTGCTTTTCGGCAATAACTAAAACAACCCTCTGTTATCAACACTGTTTTCAGCACAAATCCAAACCTCATCATTCTAGTAGCTTCTATGAAGAAAATTATCCCCACCAAAACAAAAGCAGTACAAACAATAATTTTGTTAGTTTCTAAATGTATGTGAGAAACCAGTTAACCTCAGTACTTAAAAGGACATAAAAATGTTTCTCGTATTTTCTAAAAACATGAACTTACATTTCTGTTGCAAGGGTTTACATTTTCTAGGGAATGGCTAACTTATATCAGTTAGGGATAGTTGGCATTCCTCTAGGTAAAGATGACACTTTTCAACTAATAGTTATATCTAATCCCTACCCCTCTTCTGGAGATTGTCTTTTTTCATGATCAGGCTTGTCTTATCACTTTATGATCCCCTTTATATGTGACCTCACTTTTGTGCCACCCAGTGGACTTGCAGCCTAGCAGCAAAGAGTAACTCTTACAGCATAAGAGGGGCTCAAAAAATAAAAAGGAAAGATAAGAAAGAAGGAAAGAAGAAGAAAATCCTTCTGAGTGATTCCTTTTAATAATTTAGAATATTTTGGAATCACATTTCCAAAAGGCTATTTGGAAGCTGATTGCTTCTGAATTACTTCAGAAATTAAAACATGTTTGTAAGGAAGAAGGATCCGTTACTCTTTAGAAGGAAATAGCCTTATTTGATTTTGAGATCATTATTGCATTGACTAGTAAAAAAGTAATCAGATTAAAAAAAATCATCTAATTTAAACTGACATAATTTCATTAAAGTTATTAGAGCTATACTGATTTATACCAGCTGGCAATTGAAAGTGTACTTGTAAAATCAGTCTGTTGTTAAGATTGTTTCAACTTTTTTTGTGTTGAATATTCCTTCATATCTCCTCATATATTTTATCTTCACTTGTAATCCCTAGAATGATTTGTTTAAAATGGTGCCATATTAACATCATATTTAGTGTTAAACTATTTAGCTAATATTTTACATTGTTGGATGTTCTGGTATAATCTGTGTTCTATAAGGAAAACTTTACAAAGAGCAAGATGTAGAGAACTGTGGGGATTTTCCTTGGGGCTTTTCTGTGGGATGAAAGTGTTTGGGAAATCTGCCACTTTGCACTAATGGTACTAAAATCTGAATTTGTGAGGATATTCTCTACCACTGCAGTGCTCATGATAAAAGACTGGCATTTGACTCTTATAGTTAAATTTAATTTACTTCAGTAATTACTCAAAAATACTTATGCTACCTAAGATCAGAGTCAGTAACACATAGCCGCATTTCATTCCCCCCAAACCAGTGTTTAGGAATATTGGAAATTTGCACTTTGAATTTTGAAATTTGAAAGTTTAATCCATAGTTACTGAACACATTTTCTTAACATAAGCTTGATTAAAAATTTTAGTGCTCAGTAAAAAGTGTAAGCCATGGTAGTTGCTTATTTAAACTCTTATTCCAAGGGTTCATGTTTGTGATTAATTTTTCTATTTTACTCACAGAACTCCCTCTGGTGGAGTACTTAAAATATTAACATATTTTTTTATTGTTTAACGAAAGAAAAAAAACTCTAAAGAATTTGACTCTAGCGGCTAGTTTTATGATTTTAAATATTAAAAATATTTCAGGTAGCATATGTATATTATTTATCATTATAGGAAAGTACACATGGGTTTTGCATATGTGTAATATTGACATCTTCTACCAAGCAGGTTTTTTGAAAAGAAAACAAAACCAAACAAAATCCAGTTCTAATAAATTGCATAGTCTAACTCTAGTGATCTGAAAGTAAACTTTCAACTATGTTTAATGCCTGATCTCATGTTCTAATTGTTTTGTTCCAGTTAAGGAAAAGAAATTATATACTTAACCTTTATGCCAAAATGCTGTTTCTCATTATCCTTTTCCCATCATACAAGTTTCATCTCCATTCTCCCCTGATTTGACAAATAGCAGAGCACTGACAGAAAGGCTGTTTCGAACCAAGACATTTTTAGGTGATTCTAAGGCAAATAGATATATCAATTCCTTGAGAGAAAGACTGTCTAAACATTCTGTGGCACTATGATATTATTATATTGCTTTTGATTATAGCTAATATTTTCATCATCTGTAATTTGGAAGAAAATTAAAATCACTGCTGATAAAGTCTATGGATTATGCAAGATAGGCAGGGCAATACATTGCACTTGATTATAGTGTATCACCACAGGGAGAAACTACTGTGAACTAAAAAGATCTTTACTTGAGAAATTGTAGCAAGAGCTAATTCACTTCAGATAGATTGGAAATAAGGTTCACTTTTTCATCATGAAGGTTGCTTAAACACTGAAATAAACTAGGACAATTCTAGATATTATCTCAAGATTGAATGCATTTGAATAAAATCTAGGCAAAGCAGAAATTATTCCTACACCCAGGGTGATTGGTGAACTGTATGTGCAGAATATATTTGATATATAATAAATAACACTAATGATCTAAGCAGTCTTCTAGATATTCTAAATATCTGTGAAATGCTGATCTAGTTGTTTCCATGTTAGTGCTTAATATATTTTATGTCCTGTTAAAAAGGTGGAACAGACAAGCAGGCTACCTTTCTGTTACTCACAAATACTGAAAACTGAGTAAAGCTGAATTGTGTGGGACAAAGGCCAAATCCTCCTTAACAGGTAGCTTGGCAGAGGGAACATTTTGGAGTTCAGTGTGTCATCAGAAAGATTTTGCTAAACAAGGAATACACAGTATCAGAGAGGATAGGAAATTCCATAGCTGAGTGGGAAACAGATATCCCACTTTGTTTAATATTTTGTTTTTTCCTGGAAACATGTGTTTCTAAGAATTAGTAGAAGGAATTTCTGCTTGCCAAATTTTTTGAAAGACAATTACATGTAAAATAATAACACAAACTAATGAAAATAAACCAAAACAACCAACGAGACACAAGTAAAAGTTCTCTTTGCCACCTCTTCCCCCTTCGCAATAAAGAGCTGACAGTAAGAAATTACTTCATATTATAGTTGGTTGACAGCGTGATATTATTTGATGGTAACATGAAGTCTTGGAGAGAGTGAAACATAATGTCTGTTCCTTCCAAATTCGTAATTTCCAAAGCACCAATAAAACAAGAGTAACTGTCAGTTTAATCAATATTATGTGCAGGATGACAAATGTTTTACAATTTCACTTCAGTCTGAAATTTGTCTTTTGGGATTCACACAGTAATATATTTAATATATTTACAGCATTCATTTAACAAGTTTTTTAAGTGTTCTGTCAAAGACAACAGCTTAATGTGACAAGTTTTCAGCAGCCTTCTATCTTGACAAACCACTTAAGATCTAAATGCAGAGGTTATTTTACATTATATTATATACCATTATTTTGTTGGACAGAGTATGGAATTTACTATTGTTAATTATCACACATCTTTGTAGGAATTACTGTTTTCTGAAATACTGTGGAGTACAAGTTACTGTTTTATAGGGGAGGGCTATATGTGGCTATTTGATAACTTTTTACCATGATGCTGTGTCATTAGTATTAATCTGAATTTAATAATATGCTTGAAGGCTGTAAGTGCTGTGAGAAAGTACTTAACAGATGACTTTCTTCAAACCTTCTTGTGGAATTGAAGTCTTTGGAAGTTTGCTTTACATAGAGAAGTGGTTGTCTCTCAGATTCCTTTTTGTGTTCCGGTGTTTTTCTAATTTGGAATATATTCTCTTCTTTCGTACTAATTAATACTCATAGAAATGTATCAAATTTTGCTGGATGTAAGTTGAAGGGTAGATGAGAGTCCAACAATGAAAAGCAAAGTGTGTAAGAGAATGAATCAGGAACATGATTCAGGCATTTACTGAACTTTATATTTTCTGTATGATGGGCTATTTGCTTTTGAGAATACTCCTGGAAGATAGATACCTTTTCAGTACAGGGATTTGCTATAAACTTATCAAAAATGCTGAAGTTTTCTCTGCTGCAATTTTTAAAATATTTTGTTTTGGTTAAAATGATTACTGAGTCTGAAAAACTGACATAAACTAATTTAATCATTTCACACTTGAAAAGTGTGCAACTGAAAAGTGTGCAACTGAAACATTCTTCAGCAACAGAATGTATCACATGTGACACAGAACACAGTATGCTCTGGATAGCTCATGAAGCCAGAAGAAACACTGTGTTGCAAATCTTTATAGTGTGGAGAGTAACAGAACAATGCATTTTTCCTCTATTATCATGCAATTCCCCATGGGTCATTAGATGCATTTTCATTTAAATGGATAGTTATTTTTAATTCAAATCTGGAGTATGGGAATGTGAGAAAATATTTTACTTTCATGCTTTGACTCAGGTTTCAATTGCCTTTCGGAATATTATCTTATTATAGTTTTTATTAATCATTTATGAAAGTAGAAGCTTTTTTTTATAGACATGATCTTGCATATGCCTTCAGCTTTCTGAAGACTGCATTCCATCGTATTTCAAAGGCTAAGTAGGGTCAGGATAGGTTAGTGAATGATTATGAGATTGCCAGTGAATTTGTGGGTGTACCACAAGAAACAGTGTTAATGATTATCTTGTTTTTATTCGTGAATATTACAACATGGTTTTATAGGACACAGCACCGTGAATGAATTGTGAAAGCAAGACCATAACCACTCAAATCCTTTCAGTTATTAAAGACCCAAGAGATTATTCTAAGTGTTTTTTTAAGTTTTGGTGCTAATGGTCTCAGTAATCCAAGTGAAAAATTCATGTTAACACCTGGTATGTGTGACTGGAAGACAGATGAGTTCAAATGGGACAACCAAACATAGATTGCCAATTCCTCCTGCTTATTCCCCATGATGTGTGCATTGGTGTATAAGCATTTCAAAGAGGGGGTTGAGTGTTTAGTCTTCACCCTTGTGGTGTGGAAGACCTCCTGGTTCTTAAAAATGTCAGTGTGCTGTCCCACAAATGATGGGATACAATACACATGGCCATCTCTAGCTAGTCTGGATGCATGCCCCCCCCCTTTCATATCTAGTTTAAAGCCCCGTCAATCAGCCTTGCAATCCTTTGCACAAAGACTCTCTTCCCCCTTTGAGAAAGGTGTTTCCCACCATGTCATGCACAGCAAGTTACATTAAATCTTGGAACACACTTGTAACCTTTACTGACCAACTCAATGCCTAGCAGTGCTGCTTTTGAGACTTCTTTTACACTCATTTTGTCTTTGGTCATATTGCTTTAGATTCCATAAGCTGCAATCACGAGTGCAGTCACGAGTGCTCAAATATGGTGTGCTATTTCATCAATATGGTCTAGAACTTGCTGTACCTGCTACAGAATGCATATGCGTGTATGTTCCCATCCTGAGTGAGTTTTAATCTATATATATAGAGAGCGTTCCAGCAATGGCCAGAAGCTGTATGGACTGTTGATGGGGCTCTTAGGAGCCCTTTTCTCTAATCTCATTACTTTACCCTTATCATGATCATTCCAAGTCTTGATTTTAAATAAATATATCTAATTAATTTGTATTGATAACATCATTATAAAGATATATGAAGTAGAATTTATTTTTATTAAATTCCATTTGGTAATAGTTTAATTTCATTAGAACATTTATGTTCCTTTGATACACAGTCTTTTAGACTCAGATATTCAGGTGCTTGCTTACCTACCTTTAATGCAGATGTTTTGTTTATGTGACTCAACTGTGCTAATACATTATTTTCATTTAATTCTAATCCTGTGTGCTGCTGAAAAAGTTTAAAAGTGAAACAGCTTTGCTGTGCAAATTCTATGACCCTACAGCAATAGTTATTTCATGATCATTTTGAAAAAGTGGGAGGGCAACCAAGTGAGTCATAGCTTTTCCAAGTGGATTCAGAGACTTTCATATTTTGTACTGTAAGTTACCTTTTCTAATTTAACAGCAAAAATCCACTACTCTACTTAATTAAAACATCTCAGTTTTGCTGAAGGGAAAGGCTAAGTGAATGACCCATGCAGGGAGGAATTAGTCACAGCCCAGTTGATATTATGAGACTTAGGAAACAGTAAAGACCAGATCTTCAAAGCTTCTTAAGTATCAGAGTCAAAAGTTACAGGTCCTGAAAACTCATGCACCTCTGTCACATAACCCTGGACACGCTTAAATGCTGACTACTATGGTTCTCAAAATGAAGGTTTCTCAGCCCCTGAGGACATAAGCATTCCTTAAAGCACTTCAATAGAGCAGGACTGAATAGCTCAATTCCTATCTTGCACCTTAAATTTCAGGATAATTTAAAATGTATTTAATTTATCTTGAATATTTTAAATAGGGGATCACAGACGTCTTTTATGTCATGTTGCCTACTATGCAAAAATGAAGACAAATTATATTTTAAAAGAAAGGCAGATATTTTTTTCACAATAAGCCTATAATAAATTGTTTCTGTTATGTTAAAACAGTGAACCATTGAAATAAGCTTTGCTTCTCCAAATTAAATGAATCTCAAGAAATTGAAATGTGATTTACAAAGTTCTAAACATTCAGTAGTCAAGTAGTCAAGTACTCTTAGCTCTTAAGATCAAGAACCTGGATTTTACTGCTGTTTATATATCATATATATAAATGCACCATATAAATGTTCATATATATACAGAAGCTACGGTTATGTAAAGAATTATTAAATAACATTTTCTACAATACTCATCCCTCAGTAACACGAAATTAGTGTCAGTCCAGATGTTTAGAAGAACAGATCTGAGCTCATATGTTTTGTCTGAAAACTGTTAGATTCTATATCAGTCAATGATGAATCACTACAGAGGCTGGAAATAAAAAAAGTTCTCCTTAAGCATATATCCAAATGAAAAGACTATTAAAAATGATCCAAAATTTTAATCAAACTTAGAATTATTATTCTAAATTTAGAGCCCCTGCTGAGTGTTATTTAAAATTAATTAAGTTCTATGAGTTCATACAATGTATTCCACCATTGCAAGGCTTCTCAATAATATTAAGTCTTTGGATTAATATGCTATTGCAAAATTTGATGTTGGTTCCTATTAAGTAGAGTTATATTTTTTTCATGATGGTATTTAATGTCAGTTTTAACAGTCTTAATTAAACTTTGGCTTATAAATCATTTTATTGAGAAGTGTAATGAAATTTTCGGAGTTTATGGCTTTTTAATTAAAATGAATTAAGCCAACTTGTGGTTAAGTGCCTTCAAACTAGTTCCCTTAATTTCCAAGCTCTTGTGCAATGTTCTAGTCACAGAATTTAAACTTTATCAGCAGTCAATGGATTAAAACCTTAGTCATAAAAATCTAGGTTTTTAGACACTTACTGACATTTAAAAAAGAACACACCCCCCCCCCAAAACAAAACAAAGCAAAATAAAAACACACCCACACAAAAACCCACAGCAAAACCTGAGTAGTGTTTTTAGATAATCAGTTTTGTAAATGTAACTTAACATCACTGTTAATGCAGACTATGACAGTATATACTTTTGATTGTCTGTTGTGCAGCATCCCATTTTGGGTGTATATGTAAAGTTAAAATGTCAAAGTAGAATACTTGTAGAAGTATTGCAATGGATTACAAAGAAGTAGTACTTGTAGAAGTATTCACATTCATAACAGTAAGCATCACTTTCAGCTTTAGCTAATGTATTCTATTTGCACATATGTCTTTGAGGTATAATAGTATTACACATTTCAATGAACTTTTATCTGTCATGATTTTGTTATCTATGTCTGTTTTATTCATCTCTACTACCTTATATAGCATAATATGCGCTTAATTTTTAATAGGTTCTTTTAAATAGTAACTTTCAAAAATGTGATGCTTGAGAATTAAAATAAAAATTTCTTAGTACTGCATTGGGCAGGAAGGGACAACATTTGGCCTGGCTTTTACCAGGCCTAGACCCAAACAACCAATTATAGACAGCATTAATTTAAATTCTAGTATGCTAGGAACTGAATTGAGTGGGTATAGCAGTAGAATTATTCAATTCCCTCAAGTCTGGTGTACTTACACTTAAGTCCTTGACTGATGTTTTGTCATTCCTTCCCTGGTTTTCTCACAAAGTCTATCCAAAATATCATTATGAAATGAATTATTATTTTTTATCTATCAGGTATTGTAATGTCTTCCTCCAACAATTTTTACTTTTTTTTTTTTTTTTTTTAATGGAAATTTTTACAGGAGGAGGGTCTTGTTTCTCCAGTCTATAGCTACTTCATTTTTTTCTTACAAATATATATGAACCAAGAATATGAGGACATATTTGCAACATCTTCTCAGAGATCAATCACCCTAAAAGAAATACTTGGAGAAAGATGCCCTGAAGAACTGTGCTTCCATTGTGTCCTATTAATATGAGGTAGTTAGTTCAGAGAGCACTTAATTCAATCCTTAGGATTCACATGAAAACATTTTTGTTTAGTTTATATGTTCTTATATAGTTTATATAGTTTTTGTTTAGTTTTTATAGTTAATTCCTGTATGTATTACAAATTTCAATAGTGTGCGATTTTAACTGCACATTTGCTGAACATGAACAATCTGTTCTAAACAAACTCAAGAAATGGTGTTGATCTTCCTATCAGTATAGACAGCCGTCATCTGGATATTGACAGTATAACTTCCTATGACAATCAAGTTATTTAAGAAATTGATTAGATAGTGAAAAAATGCAGTAAAATGTGGAATGTGCATGTAAAGATTTACAGTATGTTGAATGTCCTCGATTACAAATGAGTCTATAAAAATTTCAAACAATGTTCAGATCTACCCTAGCCTTACTAATTCTGACAGATTTTGATTACAATACTACCATATAATCTTCATATTGTTTTCTTAATATATTAATATATGAACTACAAATACAGATGTTGAATTCTAATCATAATTGGTTTGTTTTTCTCATGAGCTGTAGGAGGGCTGGGTATGGCAGATATTGACTAATCTTATGGGTTTATTAGCTTTAACAGCTGCTTTTATTTTATTCCAGTATTACTGAATATGAAATACTTTCTTCTTCTCAGGAAAATATAATGGAAGTTATAAGAAATCAAGAATTTTTACTTCTACCTGCTGAAGAACTGCATAAACTTCTTGCTAGTGATGATGTGAATGTTCCTGATGAGGAGACCATTTTCCATGCCTTAATGATGTGGGTGAAATATGATATGCAGAGGCGATGCAATGACCTAAGTATGCTGCTTGCTTATATCAGATTACCACTGCTTCCACCTCAGGTATTTTTATTTTATTTATTTTTTTAAATCATCATCACTGTTACTGTGGTTATGATCTGTAACTGCTAAATACTCTGTATGTTTATAATCAAAACTGATCAGGATTTGAAAAAAATGGATGGCAGCCCTTCATCCAGAATGACATCAATAAATTTCAAGATTGGGCCAACAGGAACCCAAGAAGTGCAGAGTTGTGAAACTGAAGACGAGTAACAGCAGATATCATAACAAGCTGAGGAAAGGCAGAATAATAAATATTCTCAGAAAAAAAATAAAAAGAGGCATTATTATAGACACTGGGTTGAGTATGAGCCAACAGCATGAATGAGAAAAACTGCGTATTGGTCTGTACCAGGAAAAATTCTGTCAGCAGGATGAATTACTATTCCCATAATCCCTAGTGCTGCTAAGGATGCACTTGAAATAGTTTTTGCACTCCACAATTCAAAGACACTTATAAACTGGAGAATATCCAGTGATGAGCTACCAAGGTGGTATGTCAACTAGGAGAGGAGAGGCTGAGGAAGTGGACTTGTTTAATCTGGTGAATAGGAGACTAAGCAATGACCTAAAGCAACTTAAGAATTCTTGAAATTAAGGTCATGAAACCAAATTCTCCTTGGGAGCACCACAATATGTAAGAAGGTGATAATGACCTAAGTTGTAGCCTCAACAGTCCATGTTGGATATTGGCTGCAGGGGGGAATCACTTGGAAAGCAGTGAAACTCTGCAGCAAGTTTTTCAGAGGTTAAGTAATCTTTTTTTTGAATGTTTTCCTGTATTAGCTAGACCAGGTGATCAGCAAATCCAGTTTTGGTGTTAGCCCTGGTTTGAGTGAGGCTGATTCTATGATTCTGTGATGCAGGCATCAGTTTTGTTTTGTTTTGTTTTGTTTTGTTTTTTCCAGAGAAGTAAATTGTCATTTTCTTCTCTTTCAGTACCTGTAGATAATCATTCTCCTTTCAGGAAGTCTGATGGGTCTGCCTGGGGTGGAGTTAACTTTCTTCACGCAGCCCATATGGTGTTGCGCTTTACATTGGTAGTTGAAACAGTGTTTTTAACAAACCATTGTTTTAGCTATTGCTGAGCAGTGTTTACACAGCATCAAGACTTTTTCTCTTCCCCACCCTATTACCACTACAAAAGACAGTCAGCAGTGGTCAAGAGGAGGCACAGCTGAGAAAGCTGACCAAAATTGACCAAAGGAATATTTCATACCATGTGACATCATGTGCGGCAATAAAAAGCCGAGGAAAAGGATGATTGTGGCTATGGTATTTGTCTTCCCAAGCAACTGTTATACATAATGAGGCCCTGTTTACCAAGACATGTCTGGATATCTGCCTGCTGATGCGAAGTACTGAGTGAATTCCTTTTTCTTTTCTTGTGTGTGCAGGTTTTGTTTTCTCCATTAAACTATCTTTATCTCAATCCATTAATCTTTTCTTCTTCCTTTTGTTTTCTCCCCATCCCACAAGAATGGAGAATTAGAGACAGGTTTGGTGTTTAGCAGCTGGCCAGGGTCAACCCATCACAGCCCTTTTTGGCACTCTATATTGGGCACCAAAAAGGACTATTTATGGGAAGTGTCACAACAGTGAGAATTGGGCAGTGATGAGTAAGATCAGAATCAGCTGCTACTTCAGTCTTGTTTTTTGACGGTGACTTTTAGATAATTCATTAATTGTACTAGCAATGATATTGATCATATCAATATCTACAGTTTTTTCTACATAGGATGCCACAGACAATGTTCTTACATATCTAAATTTCTTCATGTTAATGTAAGCATACTTTCTGTTCCTTAGAGATCAAATCCTGAGCTGAGGGTCCAATGAATAAAGAAAGGAGTCCTTGATAGAGTAAGAGATATTGTTGAACAATTTCTTCTCCGCCTGAGTCTGCAAAATTTATTTCCTTCAGACCATGAGAAAAAAAAAAAGACAAAAATAATACGACAATAGCAAATACTTTTGTTTGGAATCCCAGTTGCTATTCTGGATATTAACCTTCCAGAATGATTCACTTGTCCAAAATCAAAAAAGAAATCCAAATTCAAATCTGCTTAAAAATCAGGTAAATATTAATACCAGAATCCTAATTCGGTCGGCCTAATATTTTGAAGAATATGGGAAGAAAGATGACAGTAGGGTAAGAGTGGCAGTTCACTATATGACCAGATAACTGGTATTGTAATGTCTATGATGTACAAAAAATATACCCACTCTGAAAGGGATCAAGAAAAGAGTGCTAGGAAGGATATGATTAACGCAAGAACTATCAGAAATCATGTTGCTAAGCTATATAGTCACTATGTGTCATGTTGAAATGTTGGAGGTTTGGGTGGTATTTTTTTGTTTTAATTCCAATATAAGATGGATAAAGGAAAGAATAAAGTATGACAGTTAAAGGTTTCTTTGTCAGAAATATTAGCTGTTTATTTTTCAACATCTAAGCCAGTTGAGAAAGTAGCACACTATATGGTGCATTATTGCACTCTTTAAAGCGTTTTTTAAAATCTTCCAAGCACTCACAAGACATAACTTAAACTGTTCATACACAAATTCACCTCTTGCTCTTAATGTATAGAAAGAGATCATAAAGGCTTTATTGGTTACTGATCCTTGTCCTAGTTCTTAGTAATTACCTTCTTTGTAATTAGTATCTGTCAGATCTACCAGTACAGATTTAAATAAGGATATTGATGTAAGTCAGATGAAAGGAATACAGCTGCTTTGTTGGTTCTATGAATTGCTGAAAATGATGAAAAACAGAACAAAGATTTAAAAGTTTACCTTCTTTTTCAATAGCCTTATGCAAATATCAGGTAACATATGTATGTTTATAAAGTATGTAATGGACTTGTTTTCATCTAGACTCCTTTTCTCATGAAAGGTTGGACCAGAACATCCTTTAAAGTTGCTTCAAACCTGGGGTGTTTTATGATTCTGTGGTTGATTCTATGATTATATAGATATTTATATGAAGTATCAGCTCCAGCAGTTTAGAGGCAAAATTTCAAACTACTTTTATTTTGGAAACTTTTAATACTGCTAGAAATTCTAAATGTATCACTCAAAAATTTAGCTTTATTCCTCCAATCAATAGGGATTTTACTTCTTCACATACTTTGCTTACCTCTGCACTGCTAATTGCATTTAAACCAGTGTTTCCCACATTATCAAGCTGGGTGTTGTATCTCTTTATCCATAGTGATAAAGGCAATTCTCTGTATAGGTGAATAGCTATGTTCACACTCCACAGTATCTGCTTCTGGGTTTCCTCAGGTGTCTCATTGGCCCTAACACATAAAGATACCCTGAGACACCATCAACAGCATTAATGTCTCTCACTTATGCAAATGAAACATGTCCACTTTGTTACATATCATTCTCATGAGAATATTCTGGATACCTTAAGTTATATGAAGTACTACTAGATCCCATGTTTAGCAACTGAAATAAGTCCTACATTTCCACTGCCTATCATAGATAAGCATCACAAATGTCAGCATGAATCACTAGTATGTCACATCATTGGCAGCCACATATAAACTCTTAAAACACTTGTCTTAATCTCTAACTTATTTTTATTGTGTATTATTTAGAAAATTTTTCATAAGATTGCTTTCTTCAGATTCCGATCCAACTTCTAGGGAGAACACATTTCTTTCTGGACAGTCAGGAGGCAGGTGACCAGTGAGAAGGGTATGTGAAAAAAGATAACAGTTTTAAAACTGTTCCTAAGTTTCAAAAAAGAATTATTTTGGAGTGCTATTATTCTGGCAATTGTCTGCATTTTTTGTCTTGCCTATAGTTGAGTAGTGCATCATATAAATGTTTACTATAATGTTAAAAAAAAAGTATTTAAAAATTGTTTCTGAATTAAAATGAAGACATAACAAAATTTCGACAGAAAATCATTGAGAGATGGAGATGAAAATTTACTAAGAAGTAACTAAGTTTATTACCAAAAGGTGATTTTTTTTTCCTACTGTAGTTTATACTTAGGCATAAATCAGATAAAACACTGTCATTTTCACTGCACTGAAAATTAACAGAAGAGGTCTCTGGAGAGAAAACAGGTTGAAATTAAAAGCTAATCATTGGACCTTTGAAGAAAAAAAAAGAAGATCTGGGTTCCTTATATATAAATTCAATAAAAAAGATGAAGTCATACACTACAGAGATTATTAAGAGATTGAAAGGATGGTACTGAGATCATCTTAAAATGAAGGCTTCAAGTTATAGCCTGAGTTTTTATGATACCTCCTTTCACTTTCAAGGTGTATTTATTATATTGGCAATGTAGTCAGACTTGAGAAAAAGGATATTGAACAATGCAATTCAAAATTAAATGTAAGAATTTGGGAGAAGCCAGTCAGTATTAACATATTAAAAGGAAAGTATCATGAAGCTGAGAATGAAATAATAGAACCAGCAATGTAGAACCACTTAATACAGTTTGTGGATGTCTTTTTTGACATGTTATGATAAGCATATACATAATCAAAGAATCACAGGTGACCACTGGAGGTCACCTGGTACAATACCTCAACTCAAGCAGGGACATCTAGAGCCAGTTGCACAGGACTGTGTCCAAATGGCTTTTGAATACCTTCAAGAACATTGCCAGGGCCCAGTCACTCTTGCAGTATAAAAGTGTTTCCTGATGTTTGACAGAACCTCCCTTGTTTCAGTTTGTGTCCATTGCCTCTTGTCCTCTCACTTGGCACCACTGAAGAGTCTGGCTCCATCCTCTTTGCATCCTCCCTTCAGGTATTTATACACATTAGTAAGATTCCACTGAGATTTCTCTTCAGCCTGAACTGTCAGAGTTCTCTCAGCCCTTCCTCATAGGAGAGATGGATGCTCCAGTCTATCATCTTCATGAGTCTTCACTGATGTGATTTGCAAGCATGAGTCTTCACTGATGTGATTTGCAAGAAATTGCAGTATGTCCATGTCTGCCTTGTGCTGAAGAACCTAGAACCTATAACTGGACACAGCACTCCCATGTTTGGCCTCGCCAGTGCTGAATAGAGAGGAATCACCTCCCTTGACCTACTGACAGTGCTTAGTCTAATGCAGCCCAGGACACTATTAGACTTCTATGCAGTAAAGAAGCACATCTGGCTCCTGTTCTGCCAAGCTGCTTTCCATCTGGGTGGTTCATCAATATACATACACATACACATATGCACATATACATATTTATTCATTCATTTATTTATTTTATAGTAGACTGTCCTTGTGGTCCTGGACCATCATCTAATGATGGCCTTCCACATGATGCATGATGTATTGGTTACTATCCACTCACAACTCTGGGAACAAACCAGTTCATCTGAATCCTCACTAATTCTATACAGGCAAAAGTCTAACCTTGTCTGTGGTTGAAGCTAAAACATTAACTTCAGGCCCTAAAGGCAAACAGTATAGAAGAGTTTCTATCACTGAATTTTCCTTATCTTTCCCTCCTCCTTTCCCAATACAGAATGATTCCTTCTATGCTTGTATATCCTGTCCTTGACTCAAGCTGTACCTGGAAACATTCACTGCAGTTCATGAGCATGTTTGAGCTTCTACCTAACCCTATTTTGTTTACTAGCGATGTAGTCACATTTACTAAGATGAAAATTTAGTTTTGCTGGTTGTCTGTTCACAGTGTAATGTAGCTTTTAAAGTTGAGGCTACAGCATGAGCCAAGAATGTGTGCAGCTTCTATTGGGCAAAAGATTATTTTTAAGGTGTTTTAATCTTAAGAGTGTGAGAAGTTGCTATAAGACATTTGGGCTGCTGAAGGAATTTACAAGTAAGAGTTAGGAGATAACTCTTGATACTGAGTGCTTGGAATAGGATGACTGCTAAAGAATGAGTACGTTATACTTCTGTTTTAATGTTTCCCAGAAAAGATGTGCATGATAAAAAGAACACAAATATTTACTTGCAGAAATGGTTAAGTTAAAAAATAACTTGTACTTCACCAGTATGCTATGTTTATAATGGATGTTTTCTGCAACAGCTTGTAATAGCAGATCATTGGTTAACTATCCAAGCTAAAAAATAGCATACTGTAAAGTATAGATATAATTGTCTTTCTCTGCAATGCTTTTCGTAATATCACTTTCTTGCAAATCACATCAGTAGGATAAGGCATAGTCTTTTAGTATTAAATACACTGTGGCTCAGATCCAGAGAAACTAATATAGGCATTCAAATTAGGTTTCTTGCACAGGGGCAGAAACAATCCAGTCCTTATAAAGTGAAGTACTTAAATAAGCTGTAAGTCCCTGGAGAGAAAGTGAACTGATCCACATGGGTTCTGTTCTTACTTTTACAGACATGTTGTAGGGAAACTGTAGGAAATGCTAAGCCTCTAAATCCCCTCAGAATGAACACATTACATCCGGCTGTACATGATTTTAAAAGTGTATATGAATTTGCATAGTATAATTGAGTAGAAACCCTTTAAATCCTAGCTTGGATAATTGACGTGAGGCAAACGTGTAAATTCCTTTCGCAGCTCAGCTGGCATTTGGCAAAGAGGTATTTCTGTGTACTTTTAAAAAAACAATTAACCAGGCAGTCATGAAACTAAGGTTCATCGAGTTCTGACCTTTTCTATATTGGAATATATGAAACAATTTCCTTCGTAAAAATGGAAGATACCATTCTATGTCCATCTGTCTCTTTTACCTTCAAAGCAGGATTGATTGCTTATATGAAGTATGATTGATAATGTGAACTGATAACCTATTTTAGTTTTCTAACCATCTCTAGCATCACTAATGAAGAGTGGGTGATATGAATTCATACCTGATTAGAGTTGTAGGTTTTCCTAAGTGATTCTCACCTACTGATCTGTGGTAAATGCTAAGTTTGTGTGTATATTCAGTCATCCTCTACAACATTTTGTGAATTCTTTCAATCATTTCTAAATTAATTGGATGCCAGGAGATTATAACATGTATTTCAAAGGACTAAAGGTATGATTCAGTTTCTTATTCATCTATGTATGTGTAGGCTTCTCCACATCAGCTAGATTCCTGACTTCCCACTGTAGGCAATGAAGATGTAGTGCTGTTCCCAGCACATAAGGACAAACCTGTGTGCTGTTTAGAGAGGTGCCATGGATTATCATGCTGTCTGGCTCCCAGCAGATTTTCTGGAAGCATTCCCTCATAAATCCAGTGCTGTATTTACTGCCCCTGTGTGGGTTCTTAGACACCATGTCACATATCTAATGCTGCTAAGTGCTTGGTTTAAGCAAGTGAATTAAGCAATCACTTAATTTGAATATTGACCTGTTATTGGAATAATATAAATTTGGGAATGTGAGAAATTTGACAATATTTTAAACATAATTTTTATGCTAACTTCAAGAAAATAAAAATAAATTAATTAAATTCTGAATTAATAACTTCTCAGTCAAAAAAAAAGGATGTTTCAGGCAAGTTTCTAGAATGATCTCCTCAAAAAAGGATGTTTCAGGCAAGTTTCTAGAATGATCTCCTTATTCCTCTGTTAGTTTATCAATGTAGGAGAAATTTCGGCCTGAAATTTCATTTCCCTGTAAAATGGCAATGAGTTGATAATGGTCAGTACAGGCAGAATACACTGACATTTATTTACTTTTCTTATATAGATTATGCAGCAATGCTAATATTTTAACCTTTTATAACAACTTCTCTGACTGGGGAGGTATCTTGGCAGCTGATATTTTATCTGAAGAAAGATGTGATAGTTCAATGCAGTGTGCAGATACGATCCAAAAGGATCCTTTTTGTCTTTCAGCTAATTCCAAAATTGTCCAAAAGTCCAGTCAATATGGCTGGCTTTTCTTTTGCAGATAAGTGACAGTCTGAAAATTTGTAAACAGTGAAAATGTTAACTAACTCAGTTATGTGTGACGTTGATTTCCGAATATGGGTTTCAGTAAATTTTAGTAAATAACAGTAAGTATCAGTAAAGTGTCAGTAAATGACTAGAGGCGGTCATGAGATGATGTTTAAATAGAAAGTTTTGGAAACATAATGCTACAGCATTACTTTTTTATCCACAGACAACTTACATGACTTTTCATTCAGTATCTCATGATATATTGAGCATATGGTTTGCTATTAAAAATGTTGGGGTAAATTTATTGAGTGGAAGAGTGGATCTTCGCTAGGTAAATCAGTTTTGCACGTTGTCATAAAATTATTCTTGAATGACAATGAATAGAAAATTGTCTCTCTCATATTATAAATTTTGCATTGCCAAATATTCAGAACAGTGTTTTGATAAAAATATCCTTATTCTCTTGCTCATTCTTTGCTATTCTTGTGATGTGAATAATTTATTCTCATAAATGTCTCCACTAGAATGAATAGATTGTGACCACATGAAAGCACGTTTATTGATACAATACATTATATTAACTGTCAAAATCAATTATAACCTCTAACCATATAAATAAGAACATATCCTTTCTTGACCTTCAAAACAGCACCATTTTCAGTGCATACTTAAATGTGTAATATAGTTTTATTTGCAGAAAATGAGAAGACATGTTTTGCCTGTTATGTTTTCACAAAGTCATATTATTTATAGTCATTATTTGGCACCTTTCTATTTCTGTATTAGTTACTGTCAGATTATAGATTATATCAGATTGTTGAAGACATTGATCAATATGTATGTAGCTATTTAGTCATCCCCTTTGGCAACATATTTTTGAGTTCTTTCAATAAATTTTAACTGATTAGGATGCTGGGATATTACAACTCACATTTGAAAATGTTATCTGTTCAAGGGAAGTATTAAAAGTAAAAGCAGTGGGGGTGGATCAAGTAACAGTGATGTACCCCATGTAATTTTCCAGTTCAAAATGTTTTGCACTCATTTTTTAATCACACAACTAAACATCATAATAGCTTGCATGGATCTCAGCAATGAAAATTAGCATAGCTTTGAGCAAAGCTCCACTGTTATTTAGGCATCTACTTGATATTCTGAGACTTGCCAACATGCTTAACACCCAGCTGTTCATAGTAATTTTAATGAAACTGGGTAGGTACTAAGTACATTAAAAAGCTACCACTGTAGTTTATGAACCTAAACACAGATGCAAGTTGCTGACCACTTTTACAAATCGTATTTTGAATACCTGTTCAGGTACCTGTTCCCCTTAGACCTGTGCTGGCTGTGTTTTCATCTATGAGCAGCGCCATACAGCATGAGATTTGCCATCATATTCAAACTGCATTGGACATAATGAATACTGCTGTTTCACTCCCCAGTAATATAGTTTGCCACATGAGTGGCAATAATAGCAAAAATCCAGTGCTACTGGATTTTTAAATTATTTTGTGGAGTTTATGATGTAGTAGAGGCTTCTATTTTAATTAAGGGCAACAAAGAAACTAGAGAGCGAAGGTTTTTCATAGGAGGAAAACAAGCTTTCTTCAGGCTTCATAGTTCTGTTGAGATCTAAACAAGGTAGAAAGACTTTTCAATGTGGGCCACAAATACCCCCAAAACAGACATTGAAATATATCAGTGGAGTAAATAAAGTCTGACTGTTCAGGAGAAATGTGGAATTATCTGGGAAAGAGCATGTTGTACAGTCCCTGGAAGGCACAGATTAAATTGCACACCTAATTGCCTTGAAACCTTGACTGAGTCAAACCAAGAAGTTTATTATAACATGTAAAACTTACACACCTATTTAATACAAGCTGTGCTTAGTTTCTTAAAATAATACATAGATCAATGACTATTCTAGGCAATTGTTAACAACTGATAGTTTTAAAAGCAGACGTTTTTTCTCTTGACATCATTTGAAATCTGTCACTTTTAACTAAAGAAGGAAGGAAAAGGGATTGCAATTGCTTGGACTGGTACAATGGCATATGATCTTGAGTTGTATTTCTGGAAAAAGGGTAATGAGATGTCTAAGACATGGGTTAGACTTCCCTTCCCTAATGTTAAGTACCTATTTTTGCAGTGTAGTGCTGTTTTCTGCATCCTTCCTTCTCCCTTAAATTGATCCTGCATAATAGAAAAATACATAATTAGAAACATTTTCTTCTCTAGTTTTAATTGAGACATCAACATGCTAGAGATTATATATGTACCAAAAGAGACTAGAAAATAAGAATATTTTGTCATAGTCCAACCTTTTTGTTGCTTCTAGTGTCAGTGTGTTGAGTTTATTTTCTCTTATTTTTATGTGATTTTTTTTTTTTTTTGTTCGCCTTCCTTATGAATGCAATATGATGTCTAGAACTTTTCTGATTTCTGTCCTGGTTTTGACTGGAACAGAGTTAATTTTCTTCCTAGAAGCTGGTAGTGCTATGCTTTAGATCTAGTGTGAGGACGATGTTGATAACACAGTGATGTTTTAGTTGCTAAGTTGCACTTATTCTAAATGAAGGATTTTTTTGTTTTCCTGTGCTCTGCCAGTGAGCAGGAGCACAACAAACTGGGAGGGAGCATGTCCAGACAGCTGGCCTAAACTAGCCAAAGGGATATTGAATATCATAGGATGTCATGCTCAGTATATTAACTGAGGGGTTGTCCAGGGGGTCACAACTGTTGCTCAGGGACTGGCTGGGCATCAGTAAGCACATGGTGTGCAATTGCAATGTGCATCAACTGTCTTTCTTGAGGTTTATTTCTTTTTGTTATATTCCTTTTCATTACTTTTTCTTATTCTTACTTTACTCTTGCTGTTGCTATTGCTGTTATATTTTATTTTAGTTATTGAACTGTTCTTATCTCAACCCATGAGTTTTACTTATTTTTTCGGATTTTCCTCCCCATCTTAATGAGGACTGAACAAGAAACTGTGTGGTGCGTAGTTGTTGGCTGGGGTTAAAACACAACTATTTCTTATATAGAATTTCAACACTATTGCAAACTATGCATGGGTCTTGGAATTATGATACTGCTTTTTTCCTCAAGGATTAGAAAAGAAAAAATACAAAGAACTCTAAAAAAGGTTCATTTCACTTAACTATAGGTATCTAGAAAATAAATATACAACATATGGGGTAGGTGTTTATTTTAAGAAGGGATATATCTTGAAATAAAAATATTTTCTTCATTTACTGGAGAGTGTCTAGCATGTAGATCTCTTCATCAGTATAATTACATGTAGAAACCTTGCACCTTAGATTTTGAACTCCTTATTTCAGCCACTATATAAAATACATAGACTGATAAAATCATTGTGAAAAGACGTCACTAGAGTCAGAACCGGGGGGGGCGGGGAGGGGGGGAGAAAAACAATTACTCTTTTCCTGAACTGAATAATATTTGAATCAGTAACACATCAGGGTCATAAGTAAATTGATCAAATTAGTAACAGTTTCAAGGATAGATCCAGTAGTACTAGTAGTCTGACAGAAGTCAGTATGTGTCCAAAAAACTGTGGGCAGTTTTACAAATTAAGTTAAAATTAAAATTTGAACAGTGTGATAAAAGATAACAAGGGACCACTTAGAGAAAATAATATTAAAGAATTTAATAAATGGGCTTATTAAATCATAAGCTTTGGGAAAACATTCATGTTGTGAAAGTGGTTTCAGCACCACAGTTTAATTACTTAACACAGATGCTAGCAATGAATATTCCAGTCCCATAACTTAGTTTATTCAAGAGACAGGGGGAAAAAAAAAAAAGCCAGTTCTTCATTTTATATCAAATGTAGAGCCTCAGAGAATGTGTGTATGTGTGATGGCATATTTTTCTCTTATATTCATTTTGGCAATCTAATGATAGATTAAGAAAAACACACTTCAACTATGATAGACTCATTTGGGGTTTTGTACCCTGATGTGGAGGAGGGATAGGGATAACTCAGGATTATAACTGAAGGGTAGGTAAAAAACCATCTTAAAATTTCTTCTGAATATGAAAATATTTTTAAGATGTGGGGGGAAAAATTGGAATTACACATCAATTAAACACTAAATGTATTTCCTCTGACAGTGACTATGATCACAAAAAATACCAACTTGTCAGAGTTCAGTTGTTATATAGAAAACACAATTAGATTTCTTTCCAAAATTCCAGTCCAAGACTGTTCAGTATTATTGCTATATGATGGATCTCTTTGCAATATCTTATCATCTGCATACATACACTGATCACGGAATTACATATAGAATAATGAAAGTCTGTTGTGTCTAAGCAGTAAATCTTGATGTAGATTATTTGTAATATATATGATTATATGTATGTTTTGAAAACTGGTCTAGAAATTCTTAAAGATCCTTAAGTCTGCTGCATCGTACTACTGAGGAGAAAATAACCTTTCTCTGACAATACAAAAATCTAAGGGATTTAGTATAGTCTCTTTCTTGGTGAATTGGCTGAGCTTGCCTTGACTAACTCACACATTGTGAATAATTTAGTCCATAAAAACCACAAATACTGAATTTCATGCACTGAATATTTGTGTTACTACATAAAAATGCCTGGAAGTAATCTTTGAGCTAAAGCGTGTTTATCATTAATTAAACACGAATAAGAAAGAATTCCATGCAGATTGTTTGATGTGCTGAAAGAAAATGGTAAATAAGACACACTAAATTAGAGAAATTAATAATTGTAAATCTATTTCATTATTTAATTTACAAGACAATATAATTAAATGGTTGTTCTAAAAACAAGTAAAAACTCAAAAACATAAATTAGATGATTTTTTTTTTTAATTCACTTGAAACCCCCTAATTACACAAGAGTCAGGTCAGTAAAGTAGATGATTATGTTAAATTTAGCTCAATTTGTTCAATTTCCAACAAAACAAAAAGATCTTGCTTAAGTTTACGTTATAAAATGATAATTAGAAATGGAGTTTAAGGTTCAGCTCCATCCATGATAGATGTTACCTTATGATATCTACATTTAGGAGTCCAGAAAAGATAACAGCTTTTGTATTTTTTAAAAGACTTAAAGGAGAGAGTGAGGTATCATTTAAGTGTTTTACTCTATTTTAGTTAAAATCTATTTGGAAATCAGGGTCTTGATAAAGAGTGACACTGTTTTTAATACCAGAATTATCCTCAAAGCACAAAAATAGGTGGAAATTAACTTTATGACTGCAATACATTTTTATTGTCCTTTCAAAATACAGTAAGTTAAAAATAATAGAAATGGTAAAATATATTTGTATTAAATCCACAATTATATGATTCTTGAAGGTGTACTTTGTGTTATGTGTTGTTGGTTAGGGCCTGGCAGACGGAGGAATATCGCGTTGTACAGAAAGCTAGGACCCCACTCCCAATAGCCTGATAGCTAACAGCACTTAGTTATGATGCAAGCAGACGGAAGTGACGTT
>JANHFX010011371.1:0-28293 GCA_027560015.1 Chloroceryle amazona
CTTATAATGTACAAAAATAGCTTTCTGGTTAAGAAGCAGAAATGAGTAAGTATGTTTTTTTCCTCCTACAAGTGGATTGTAGTTTCAGAATGAGCAAGAGAAAAACCAACAGGATTTACTTCATAAGGGCACGCACAATAAAATTTGTCAAGTACCTTTTTATGGACAAATTCAATCTGTGTACTTGGATCAGCTACAGCTCTTTTCAGTATTCGTATTTCCATGTGGATTAGCAACTGGCTCTCCTTCAGCTTTTTTAAACAACCATGAACTGTATAACTGTCATGAGATGATTCTAACTCACATTCTGGTCATTTACAAGGATTTACACTCTGGAACTTAATCATTAAAACCAGATAACTCCCATGGGAGATACCACATCACATGATAGCCCTGCTACTTCTGAAATACAATATACTTAAGGAAACACACATGTTGAAAGCACTGGTTTAAAATATAATGATGGCAATAAATAAATTGTGCATACAACATTTTAATGATAGGAAAAGGTATGTGAATGTCTTCCCAAGAAATTAATTCCTGTTACTTTAACTAAAAAGGAGGACTGAGGTGTAATTTATATTCCAAAGGAAGGGGAAAATGCACTTGAGTCGGTTCTTCTACACTGCCAGTAATTCCCTGATAATCCTTTAAAAATGATTTGAAAATGTTTCATGCTGCAATATGGTAAAACAGTACATAAAATTCCATAGGCTGAATTGTCCTGATGGACATGTAGAGATAAAACCCTGTGCTATATATAGTCTATTACAGGATATTAAAACAAAAATCTGGCTAGGACAACGCTTTTCCACAAAAGTGTTTTTCTAAGGTCATGAAAGGTACCCTCTACAAGTTGCTTCAGACAGATTTTTATTTCTAGTCTTAAGAAGAACCATGCATTTTTAAATTCTGCTTAAGTCAAAGTGAAATAAGCCTCTTAAAACCTTTAAAAACCTGACCCGTCAGTTAAATAAACAAACCAACCAAACACAAACTTCCCTACAACAGCATTCCCAGGAAATGTAGGCTACTTAAATCTATGTAAGCTATCTTACAGGTTTCAATATAAGTAATGTATTATTTCACCATATTCAGACAAAGCTGCACATTATAGTGATTGGAACTGTAACCTACAGGGTTTTTTTATCTGGACTAAAAGAGAAAAAAAAAAAAGTTTTGTAAGAGCATCGTGACTTGGTATCAATCTGCCTCAACTCCCACCCAAGATCCACCATGACAGTTTCAAGGTAAATTACTGAACTGTTAGCTAAATTACTAAAATCTTGAAGGGGTTATTTTCAGTAAGTGTTGATATTTTTTAGAGCACTTAATTGCATAGCCATTTATTTTAACTGACCTTATTTCAAGCACAGAAAATGAAGTAGGATGAATCAACAGCCCTATCTCATTCACAGAGCTTGGAGAGCCACCTAGACCATCAAGCAATGTGATGTAATTTAATAACACTGAGGAGGAGTCACTCCTGTAAAATCTGCAGAGGAAACCTGGATGTTGATCCTTACTGAACAGACTTGTTTTTAGAATTAAACATTACTGCTGTTCTGTTTATGCCATTAGGAACTGACGTTCAAGTTTATATAGCTTATAAAAGCTATTTTTACTACTTTTCAGATACAGGTCTAATTGGATTGTATTTTCCTTTTAGAATATAACAAAGGAATGGATTGCTTCCAACAATGTAAAAGAAAAACAATGGCAATTTTTTAAACATACTAAGTTTATACTTTAACTCATTTAAATAACTAAGACTCAAATGCTTGCATAATGGAGTTATTTAATCTAGCTCACAGATGTGCAGGCATTTTCTTTTCTGCATATATTCAGGGTTTCTGTTGCTCGGGCTGAGGATTGTTATTTTAAAAGAAGTGCTGTAACACAAATTCAGCTGAAACATACTGTGTGCAAGGGAAGTTTCAGAACAAGATTTCACAGCTTCACGCAATGGCATATTTCCTCATTTGTATGACCAAATAACACACAAACTACACTGTATTAAAAAAGAACATTTATATTTCTCTTTCTGTATCTCTGTCCTATAGCTGCAAATATCAACATGTCATATTGGGTTGTGAAGCACTATCAGATTTGTTATTCATCAGCCTTAAGGAAAGAACATATCTGCACATGTTTCATCATTAATACACCTTAATTTTCTTTACTGCTTTGATATGAAAATATGAAGAAAAATACTCCCCCATCAGGAGATTCTTAATTTTGCTATCCCTGCTGCAGGAGGGAAAAACAAGACAAACACCCAAGAAATATCAGTACAGGTTTTTTGCTTCTAAGAAAAAAAGAACCATAAAATGCTCTATTTTAATACAGAAAAGTCAGAGCTTCTTGCTATATTTCAGTCACTTTATAGTATCCTATTGGCTGAGAGGTGCACTGCCTAACTTTTATCTGCAAATGTAAGAGGTGTCAGGTATAAAAGTGCTCCAATGCAGGTACATACCTGCATGCACAAGTGCTGATGAAATGCATATGTCATGAAAATATAATTACAAATTTTCTGTGCATTTCTATATTTTTCACTTTGAAACAAATAAAACCAAGACCATTTCTTCTTTAATTTATAAATCATCATCTCACAAATAAGCATATGAAGATGAACAGAGCTATGACCAAAAAAGGGAAAGTATTTTATTTAATCCCTGAGGATTGTCAGAGTAATAGCTAATCCTGGTTTTCTCAGTCGACCTGACTGGAGCAGGGGGCTGAACTAAATGACCTTCTGTGGCCACTTCCAACCTACTTGTCATTCAATTTTGATTTTATTTTTATTATTATTATCAGCTGTCACAAACTTATTTACTAGTGATAATATAACTACACCTCTTGCTTATGTGCCTTAATTTAAAACACTTAAAATCTAGTTGCAGGCTGACTTACTGAAATGAGAAGCTTTCTGAGTTTCATTTTCCTTACAGTTTAGATATCCTTTACTATTAGCTTTCACCTGCAGCCATCCCTTCTGTATGTGATCTGCTAAAGAGGAGGAAAAAAAAACAAACCAACTTTTTAATGCTCTCAGCACAATATTCTCTGTATGAAGCAGATGTTGACAATCCAGACAAGCAGATTCTGTAGCTGACAAAAGCTTGTTTCCTGAACAAATGTACTAACAAGCATGCCAGGCTCCGAGGGTTAAGCCACACTATAAAACAGTTCTTGTTTTCTGGAAAGCATCCAAACTACGTTCATCTTGTCCCTTCTTGCTCTCACTTGCTAGCTCCTTCACAAAATGCGCAGAACAGCCATCAACTAAAATACTCACAGAAATAGTTGCTCATTATTATTGTTTTCCCAACCTGCACTGTGCAAATAAGTGTCTTTGGTGGAGTTTACTTAAGAACTCTCTGCTGATGTTGAAATGTTTTTTTCTTTTTTCCTTCAGAAGCTTTGCATCATGATTCATAACCAAAAATGTTTACAAATCCCATCATGTTTCCCAAAATCACAATACTTTGTTTGCTACCATCCCTCTTCAGATCACACCTCAAGTTATAAGGTATCTTTTCTAAGGTAACTTGCCACATACATTTATGTCATGACTTAACAATGGAATGAAATCCTCGAGTTACTAAAAATGTCAACAAGTTAGACTAGACTTTTCTTTAAGATGGGAAAGTCAAAGTAAATCTAAAACTACAAAACAGCTCTGTATCTGTCTCTCTATAGTTCCTCTTTTGCATTAGCTTAAAATCAAGGGACATTGTGCCATGTATCTTCTAGATCCTATGCAAGGGTTTGAAATTACAAGTGTGCAGCATTCAGCCAAAGACAATTAAATGTTCAAGTAAATTAAGAAATCAGCACTTCTATCTAAGCTTTCCTCATAATTAAAGCTTAACTCAGAAACTTATGGAACAACAGTTAGCATTATATTCAAAACATTAGACATACTCTGAATATTAAACATCAATAAAATAGACCTAATTAAGAGATCTCAGCACTGTAACAAACACAATGAGGCCTTGTTTTGTTTATTTCCCTATGATAACCCATTCCAGCTTCTCTCAGATTGACAGCGGAAGATACCAGAAATTCTGCAAAGCCCAAACAGGGGGAACAGTGTTCTTCAGCCTAAACCCACAGCACATTCTGCTCTTCACAGTTGCAGACTCATCCAGTTTGGCCGCCAGTCCAGCTTCCTGCTCTTAGTGGGATCAAGACTGTTCTCTCACCTAGAGAAAGCCCTAGTGTAGACTTTCAAAGGGGAGATGGAATTTGCAGGTATTGTGCACACACTGACTACAAGTGCAATGTATAAATGAAGACCTGAAAAGCATCCTGGCTTACAAATTTTTCAACATTGAGCACTACAATGTAGAGATAGTCAAAAAGCTCAAAAGAACGTAATCATCTGTCTGATCACAAAGATCACTTGCCAAGTTCTGATCAAGTGCAATATTCTACATCTGGGAAGGAAGTACTCCCTGAAAAAATGTGGGCTGGGCACTGACTGGGGAGCAGCCCTGCTGGGAAGGATCTGAGGGGTCCTGCTGAAACTTGAGCTAAACATGAGCCAGCTGTGTGCCCTGGCAGCAGTGATCACTTCCCTCAGTCTGCTGACCTGTTAATACAGCCTGACAGCAGATTAAGGGAAGTGATCATCTCCCTTCATTTGACATTCATCAGACCACATCTGGAATACCATGTGCGGCTTTGGGTCCCCAGTTCAAGAAAGATGTTCATAAGAGTTTAGCACAGAGTCACCAACATGGCTGGAAGCTGGAGCACTTGCCCTGTGGTAAAAGACTGAATGAAATGGGTTTGTTGAGCCTAGAGAATTGAAGGCTTTGGTGAGCTTTCCAGTACCTATGTAGAGGTCATCAAGAACACAGAGTCAGGCTCTGCACGATGGTGCGTGGTGGGAAGATGAGAGACACACAAGTTGAAACAAAGAGTAGTTCAGATTACATATGAAGACGAACTTTTCCACCACAAAGACCCCAAAACACTGAAACACATTTATGTAGAAAAGTTGTGCAAACTCCACACTTGCAGACTTTCAAGACCAGACAGGCTAGAGCCTCAGAGCACATTGCCTGACCCTACTTTGAGCAGGAGGTTGGACTGTGATTTTGTTTGTTGCCCAACTAAAAAAAAAATCCTCAGCCTCTTCTAAATAAAGATTTTTTTATATTTAGAGAGAAATTCAGATTTCCTTTGACAGATTTCAAAAGAAAACAAATGTAAGTAGCACCAAACTTCTGGGGGGAGTAGCTGAATGATGCTTCAGGTTGTCACAGTAAAGCCAGAAATATTAAAACATTCACTCTCAAAGTACACCATTTCAAAGAAGGGAAAAATACTTACCTGCTAGAGATAACTATACCTATAACACAGCTCCTATTAGAAATTATGCTAGTTTAATATACTTGAAATGTATAGGTAGTATCTTCTCTAAGGTTTATATACTGTTTTACTCAAAATATTGTCTCCTCTACCTTAAATATATTTTGCAAGCCAGGGTCATTAACTCCCTGTTTGTCACATCACTAGTAGCTTATCAGATTAAAAAAAAACAACTTGCACTACTTAGTTAACATGCATTTTGCAGCTCTGCATATTTATTAGTTTTCTGTATTTAAGTATATATTCTTTTAGTCTTTTCAGTTATAATTTCCAAATATTAATAATGTATAAGGATAGAAAGTCTGATGGGATCATTTTACTGTTGCTCTTCCAGAAGTCTTAAACTCTATTGCAGCAATAGTAAGAGGAAAGATTACTGCATAAAAAGCTCCCCAAATCTAATCAACCAGCACCAAGTCCATCCAGTTACATGCCTGTGTCAAGGCAAGAACTCCCTCCCACTGTAGCCTCATGACCTGTCCTGCTGCCTTCCTCTTTTGAGCTCTGGAATTTAATGCAGACACACATCCCATCTTCAGCTCCTTTTTTTCATGTCTGGAATAAGTATTCATTAATGGCATCATGATTCATACTAGAAATGATAGAGTTTGGCACAGAATAACATTAATGTATTGGACAGGTTTAAGAACTGCTGTCTGAGGGAAGGAACACTAAAAGAAGTAGAGATCTGCTTCGCTTGCCTGTGTAATACTTAAATATGAAACATGAGAGCAATCTGCAGGTTCCTCAAGGGTGCAAACAAAAGAGGAGTAGTTACTGAGGTGAATGTGGGGAACATGAAAATAAGAGGTAGAAAGAGAATATTTGTAATAAACATATGGGAAAACTTCAAGACAGCAAGATTTATCAGCCCATAGAACAACTTTGCCTGCTAATTTTCCCATTGCTCATAAACCAAACACTTTTGAAAGATATTTCTTTATTTTTGAGCTAAACAGGAGAAAATTCCTTAGCAGGAAGAGACCAGCATGGGTAGGAGGTGGCCTGAACAATCCAAGTAATCTTTTTTTAAGTCCAGCCTCTCACAGTATCAATCATGTTACACCCAAGCCACAGGGTGACATACATAACATGAACAGACAGAAATGTGACATTCCCATCTAGTAATAACAGTTAAATCAATTAGTGCTGACAATAAGAAAATATCACTAACATATTTGAAATCAAGTACAGTATCTTCTTACACTGCTGGCTTCAGTAATAAAGAAGTTTAATCATCTTTCATTCCAGCTTGTATCTCTACAAGTATTGGGAAACTGATAAAGAATTCTCATCAACTAGGTTAGTACCACAATCAGATGGGTAACATCTGACATCAGATGGATAACATCTCAATCCCTGGTAAATATGAAACTGAAGTACTTAGTAGGAAAACTGAATTTAGCTGCACTTCTGCAAACAGGGACAAATCTGTTTTCTGTAGCATGGACCATAAATAGTAACTGTAAAATGTGCAGAAGTCAAAAGCATTTATCAAAAGGGCTTTATTTGACCCCATTCTACCAAAAGATATCCTTATTTCCTGTGCACAATTTAATCCTTCCAATCTACAACCATCTTAACTATATTATCCAATACTTATCCTACATGTTTGTGTGAGTTTATGTACTGAGACATGAGGAAGAGAGGATTTAACCGACAGAGCTCTCAACTGACATCTAAAGGGATTATGGTTCTTCAGTCCCCCAGCAGTGCTAACATTACACTTTTCTCTTATTTCCCCAGTTTAAAAGTTCAGTTACAGAAATTCTAGCAGTAGAAAACCAGAATATTTTTAAGAACACAGAATCTCTTCTTAGCAACCAGGACCTGGTTGATTTGAAGTCCCTTCAAACCTGAATCTTTCTTTAATCCTATGATTCCAAAAGGAATGGCATCTTTATCACCTGTTGATCTCCCACAAACTGAAACTGAAAACTCTCTTAAGTGTTCATTCTGTACAAGTGAAAAGTTAATCATTTCAATTTAAAAGATAACAAAAACCTCTACTAGTGACGTTTCTCCACTTTGAGGTCTATAAAACTGAACACAAGTTTGAAACTCCATTTCCTGTTTCAAATCAGCATCACTAATTCAATCTTAGAGCACTATGATAAAGAAATTTTACTGCTTCATTTACCTACTTGTGGCATTTTCCATAAGCAGGTCTCACGTTGAAACGATAGCTATCACGATTTTCTGTTTGTATCACATCTGTCATAGTTGGACCCTGATCTACAATATCCAGATCAAGTAATACATTCCAGATAATAGCCCTAGCTAACAATGCCATGTGTAACCAACTTCATTTAATTTTTAAATTAACCCACCACACCAGCACTGGGTGTGCCACCTGCAGAGAGGTTTATATCAGAATCCTTGCTGCCAGGCACAGAGCAGTTAGGTATTTCACCATCACTACTGTGTTCAAGCTGAAGCTCAAACTGCAACCTGTTATTTTTCTTTCACAAGCCACCTCTTTGAAAAAGCCTCTGTACCACACCAGGAAAAACACAGTTTCACAGCCTACTGAGAGATTGATCACTCCCATGCTGAGCCTCTCCCTGGTGTCTTGCTGCACAAATTAGGACTGGCATAGCATAGCTGCCTTTCAGCCTTGGCTGGCTGAGCCAAGACAGGATTTCCCCTTCAGCTGGAATGAAACAGCTCTTTTTTAAAGTCAGAAATAGAATTTCAGTTAAAGAAAGCTCATAAAGATTTTTGTGGCATGGACTACACTTACCTCCTGGACAATGCCTCATGGCCATTTTACACCGTCTGGATTCTGCAATGGTTGGGCACGGTATCGTGTCTTTCGCTGGCTTCTTCACAATTTGTCTTGTTCTCGTTTCCAGGCCCCACTTAAATCCACATGTTTTGTTATTTCTGCTGCAAGTTCCCCACTCACTCCACTGACCCACTTCACAGCCTTCTGATAAAGCAAAAGAAAAAAGTGAGTGAGCAATTCTCCTTAGAGGGGTTTTTTTTCCCCTGTTTTCAAATTAAAATGCACTATTAGAATGCACCATCTGAAAATTTTACTTTTAACAAGCAAAAACTTGGAAATAAAGTTTCTCTTACAGAACCTGAAAGGATCTTTTTAGCCAACATCCACCTGAGCATAAAACCATCAGGCTATCAATCTAATGTCTATACATCATGTCAATCCCATACATTCCAAAACCCTCCTAAAATAATGAGATTGATATATATTTTTTCTCTTTTTAATAAATAAATACTATTTAGTTGTGGCTTTGACTTGCAAACCTCAATAGTTCACATTTCCAGGTCCTCTCCATCACGAAATGCAAAGAATACACTTTAAAGAGTCTGTTCTGACACAATTCCCAGGTTTCAACATAAAACATCTAATTGCGAGACTTGAGAAATATTGTGAGAACTGCCAATGCTGCCTTAGAATTGCAAAGTAAATTTCTACTAAAAGCACTTATTTGGTGGTTTATATTTGTTACTTGCTTAAAGAAAAGGGGGGAGCTGCAGAGCTACAAGAATTCAATCTGCCCTCCCCCTCAGTTCTGGCCTTGGTAAAAGGCAAAATGAGCAGGTAAGTTTATGAGGGCAAGAATCCAACCAGTACTGACGTAAAGTTCTAGTGCCAAAACTGGCCTTCTGAATTCTTACAACTTCTCACTTATAAGTCTTCATACAACGTGATTTAAAATTAAGAGCACAGAACTTTCTGATGCAGAACAGAGTGTCATTCCCAAGAATGAAACATTTCAAAGTTTGGAAAAAATATTATGAATATTAATACTATTATGGGTAAAGATATACAGACACAATTCATTAATTAATATTTCTTGATAAGAAATGTTAAGCACCAGCTTAAAAATTGTGCCATATTTGAACCTGGCCACATGGCAAAAGAGCTGCTTCAGCAGGACTGCTGTGCTAGAAGACTCACCCACACATTCCATAAGCTCTTCCAAAGCTGCAAATCCAGGGGGGCATCCTCGGAAGCAGCGGCCTCTGTGCGAGTAAAAGCCAGTTTTGCATTTGGTACAAAAGTCTCTGCTAAAGCAGGAGTCGCAGTTTTCTATTCTGCACCCTGAAGCAAAAAGATCACAAGGAACGGTGAGACAGCTAAGTTAGGGGAAGACTAAAAATGAAAGGAGTTACAAAGCAATCAAACAGCAAAACCAGAAGTGCTATAATGAGGAATACCATCAGCCTGAAATCTGACTGTTCTATCAATTACAGTTAACAGAAATTATTAACAACATTTCCCCCTACATCATTTTAATACTTTTTTTTTAATCAAAAACATAGATAAAATTTCTAGTTAAGTGATATTTTAGTTAACTACACCTTTTTTTGAGGAAAATCATGCAAAGTAAATTGGTTTTCTGTTTAAGTAAATGTGAAGAAACTAAGATGCAAGAAATTATGGGAAGTGTGCATATATTAGATGTACCATCTTCAGTTCATTATTCATCACTGAAAGCAGTATTTTATTTTATTTTTTCTAGAAGATGACCCTATAAATATCTGAATGAATGCTTTCATGTGGTATGTCTGATGCCCATATCTACACATATGAACATGACACCATGCAAAAAGCCTAAAGTTTTCCGGATATCACTCCTCTCTAGTATCAAGGCAGTTAATCCATAAAAAGTAGCCACTATTAAATGACTAAAAGATATAAAGCTAAAATTAGTAGTGAAAACAAAATACTATTGCCTTTTGAAATGTTGAATTTCTCTGAAAATTTAAGAAATGTATCATCCACAATAGACTTCAGATTCAGAAGCAGACTGTTCAGAAACAACCTATTCCATACTAAAACATGGCCACTTGGAAATGAGCTAGATATAGATATTCATATCACACATATATCATATAGATATCACCTAGATACCATATTCACACCTGAAGAGCAGAAATACTTATATGGAGACCTATAAAACTCAGTCATACATACCTACAAGAAAAATGCCAGGGAAAAACGTTCCAAAGATTAAAAAGTAAAAGCTTATTTGGAACAGTAATGAACAATTTAACATTAATTTAAAAAACATAATCCTTCAGCTAATATAATTTATATAAACTATATTAACTGTATCCTCTCTTCACCTATCCAAAGTCACGGCAGGAAGCATTTGTTATTCAACAATATACTAATCTTTTTGGTCATTTATGTCTTTCGTTTATTTTTCATTCTTTTCTGCAGAACAAAAAAATAAATTAGGGAAATACGAGGCTTTTTAAATCAGATTACTTGTGGCATTGGGCAATGAATTAGGCAGGTTTTGTGAAAAGAAAAAAGAAATAAATAATTCAAACGCTGGTATACCTTTCTTTGGTTAGAAGGAATGTGAACACCAGTTTGAGGTCTTTCAGTGCAGGCCCTATTCAGACACAACCTGCATGGTAACAACTCCCGTGTCCAGCCCTTCTCATAGGGGCTTTAGAACGTTTGTACACACAAGCAGCATAGGTTGGGATTCTTATCCACAGTTTAGTTTATAGGACATTCCAAAGAACAGAAATTTCTTTTCCACAGGGGTGAACCCATCTCCAAAGAACAGGAGATCAATGCCCATACAATGACCCTGCAAAATCACTGCCCCAGATTACGATGTCTGCAAGGCAAAACGACAGGTGAGCTGCTCTGGAGATGTGCAGCAACAGTTAATGGCAAATCTGGTTTGTTACACTCAAGATGTACTGCAAGAGTTTTATTAATTGCAGTGCTTGAATCAAACATCCAGTATGTTTAAATATGCAGAAAAAAAAAAACATGTGCCTCTTGCCCACCCACACAAGACAATTTGAAAAGACATCAAGGTTTTTCTCAATCATGTAGTCCGATGATGAGGTGCAGAACAGAACATTAAAAGAAAAATTAGTATCATGTGACCCTCCCTCACATCCAAGTGATGCAAGGGTATTTTTGAAATAATGTTTCAACTATTACTTTCAAAATATGTTGGGGAGTAACCTGTTTAAAGTTGACTCCATTTGAACTTTTTTGGGTGGAAGACGGATTAAATTAAAAACTGTCAGTACCAGTTGCCTTTTGAGAACATAAACACACTTAGCAGGCAAAAGCCTGCCTCACCTTACACTGGGGATACCCTCCATAAAACTATCACTATAACACTATATATGTGAATACCCATATTTAAACATTAAACAAATTAATCAATCTTCCTTCAGTTTCTTGATCAGACTTCCAAATTCACATCCTATTTATATTTTTTGTTTTGCCTTGTATACCAGTTTTCTTTTGTAACACAGTAGAGTCCTTGTCATGATAATTATATTTTGGAGGCATTAGCAGGGGCTCCTGAATGGAGGTTGAGTGGAGATTTTCACCAAGGCAGTTTAGTTTCAATTTTTTCCTATGAAGATAAATCACTCTGAACATGAAATGCCTATTATTTAAGCTGTATCAGATGCAACTCAGGGGAAAATATAGAACAAATATTAGGAATACTTTAAGAATTCTGAAATAAAAACATTAATTCACCAGAGTCATATTCAACACAATGCTTGGGGTTACTCGGTGCTAATGGTAATTTAACTCAATAATAGACCACACTGTAGCTGGAGGTGAACTGGGAGTAACAACACCCTTTTTGACATTCTACATATACTCAGTTTCAATTCATGATGGTGATGTTTCTGCTAAGCCTTGAATGGATTTTTTAACAAAAATTAAATAAACTCAACTAAAAAGCAGTACTACAAAGGTTAGAAAAGCTAACTTTCTAGAAATCTGTTTTCAATCACAAACTGTCACAGCAGCGGTGATTAAAATAAAGACAATCTTATATAGTTTATTATTGTTTTGGTACCTAGCATCATCTTAGTACATGGGTTAAATGCTTTTGGGACAAATTTTCTTTTCTTTCTTCTGAAAACAGGCTACTGTCAGAAAAGAATCCAAAGATAGAAATTTAAAATGTCTTTGACTTTGCTTACTGAAAGAGTGGCAAATGACAAGTTATCTAGAGGGTTTAGGAGCCAAAGGCTCCTTTTCCTTGATTTTCAGCGAGCTCTAGCACTGCAAAGCATTTCAGAAAAAATTTTCTGCTGAAGTGTTTTTGGATATACACCAGAATTTATTATTTTTTTAAGAAGTAATAGCTATGACCCATGTTTCAATCAAGGATAGGGCAACCAATCTCACCTTTAAGTGCATTTAGCTAGACAGCAACAAGATGTTAGGCTTTATAATCTCATTTATATTGATCCAAATATCCCTCTGCCATTTACTTGAATATCATAAAAAAAAAATGCGACTGACATGGATGAAACTTAAAATATTTATAGAAAACCCCATAAATGGTGCATTAAAGAACTCTGGAAGGAGAAAACCTGGATTACAAACCATGCCCAAGTTAGAGATACATTTTTAGCAGATGTACCCCAGTAATATTAAAGGATTTTTGTGACCTGCTGCCTCTTCCTGACAGTCATGATAACCCACTCCTATTTGTTCTTCTTTCAAAATAAGTACTAAAGAATTGTCAGACTTACATTTTAGAGAAGGAATCAAAAGCCTAGTAGATCAAAATATAAATTTTGATATTGAATTAAATTGAGACTCAGGTGAATATGCCTATTATTTTAAAAAATGAGTATGTGCTCCTGTAAACAGCTTTTTTCTTGACCATAATTACAGACAGCATAATGTTACCACAATAAATACTATCCTTCCATAATAAATTTATCACCAGTTCTTAAAGTGATGCAGAATAAGCTGCACTGTAGGGAAATATAGCACCTTTGAAGCTCAAAATAAAGCAAAAAATGCTCCATATTGGATGTATGTGCTGCTAAGGTTGGCTTAGGTAGATGCAGGTTGTTTATTATGATTATCATCATCATACAAATAAATTGTTTTAAGGTACAACTTTGACAGGTGCTGAACACAACTGCTAGAGAATCACACAGTCACTTGACCATGACTGGTCCTGAAGTTTACCACAGGTCTACCATTTCACAGAGTGCAATGCTTGGAACACAACATCGTGCTTATTAAATACAATAATGAGGATATTTTTAAAATAAACTCACTTAACAAACACTTAGTAATACATTTGCAGCATGGTCTAAGCATGATTCACTATTAGCTGAGATCTTTTAAATACATGCCCAACCACAGTGTCTTCAGTTAGTACTTTAGAAATACACAGTTGCCCTATTAAATCTAAGTTCACTGCAGATTTAATAAATCTTCTGTTCAAGAGAGGCTTGATCTAGTAATCAGACCAATATTAACGCAGCCAACCAAGCCACAGATTTCATCTTACTCCTTAGTTCAGTTTTTGGTTTTTTTTTCTCATGAGATTATTTCTTGTTGGAGCAGTTCAGTTCAAAGTCACTAACTATTACAAATTCTTTGAAAATTAACAAAATGTAGCTCTTCTCTCGTGCATTGCCTTACAGAGGAGAGTCAACACTTTCTAATTTCATGTCCAAATATGCTTCATTCTCCTACTGCAGTGTTCAAGATGAAAATCATCTCCAGCAGGAAACTATACATCGATTTCTAGAGACAAGTAGTCTCAACATTACATGATTCACTGTTACTAGAAAAACAGTCTAGAACCACTTAGAAAATTCAAGAAACACATACTGCTTACATGTAGAAAAGAAAATTAGTCTTGAAATTCAGAATTTCCACCACTTTAGCTGCTGCACTTGGCTGTGGTATTTATAGTGTTACATTTGGCACTAACTATATTTGGCTTTTAAAATAATGTCAACATTTTCCATAAAAATATGTCTGATAGCTTCTCTAAGAAAAATGGGCAAGAGTTCCAGTAATAAAATGTTAAACAGCTTTTGTGCCTATGAAGACATTAATAGGGCAGAAATCATTTCAAATTATGTAATTCAAGCCCTGTAACTCCCAGAAGGAATTTTACATAGCCAGAACTTTTATTATTTTTAGCTGAAATAATGCTATCTGAGCAAGGGAGTCTGTAACAAAGCATACCTAAAAGTGTCTAATATCAGGTAGGAAGAAACCTATTTTGGTTTTTAAGAATATTTATTTTAACTTGACTTCCATACATAAAATGTCTGTGTGTCCACAATGCAATGTATGTACCATGCAAGATCATCAAACCAAGGAAAAAAAAAAGATGTGATTTATAAATACACCAGTTGGCAATTACACTAAAATAAAAATATACCATCTAAAAATCATTGGAGAGGAACCAGGACTGGTCAGTAAACACAACTGCATCATTATTCCCACAGAAGGGAGACTGTCAAAGGCATGAGGGTGAGTTAAATATCCAGTCCTCAACATATGCCAATATGGGTTGGACACAAATCGCATTTATGTTTTTCAAAACCAATCCTGTAACTCAAGGAAAAAGGCTATTTTCCATAAGTGGCAAAATGAAAAAAAAAAAGTTATACTGAAATCACCATCCAACTTCTGTAACTGACTATTTTTTTAAGAAAGTAAAGAAAGACTGCCATTGTGGACTGACTACTTCTCCTATTGTATTGGTTTTCTGGCTCTCAAACAGATGGTTTGCTTGGGCCTTACAGTTAAACTTGTGAGTTCAAATAAATCATTTGCTTAAACCTTGCAATCCAGTCTCTTTTCGCCGCACCTATCTCACAAGCAGAGTACAGGCTAATATAGATAAATTGATTTATTTCCCAAAACTGCAAGTATGTTGAAAAACATTTTTACATGGCCAAGTTTTCACAGCCCAGTTTTGAAAGGATTAAGTGGACAAGTTGCTGGGTTCACAAATGTGTTATGAAAATTATGGCCAAGATCCTAAATTACTTTACAGAAGGGCTATATAAACCATATACTGGTCTCATTTAATTTTTCATCAAAACCTAGCCAGCTGGTATAGATTAGGCAGCACTCAGCGATATTACACAGCAGCTGGGAACCCAACATGAAGAATACCATATCCACAGGGCCCGCGCAGGAGGTGGGGAGAAAAAGGCAGGGACATCAATGTATGGGCTGAGACGAGTCCAAACATGGCCATGAGTGCTCCTTGTCCAGCCCAGACTGCCATGGAGTGACCTCATGTGGGGCTCAAGATTGTGCGTCATGTCAAAGCCAACATCAGCTTTCCCACAGCGTGGTGCATCCCAGTGACACATACTGAGGGGGAGAGTGACATACATTTAACAGACACTTGATTATTTTGGGAAGCAAAGGAAGGCTGTTTCTCACTTCAGGTTCTTACGTTCAGTGACCTAATTCTCTTTAGACTACCCCACACACATTAAATACAAATTACAGGTAACAGCAGTGATTAATAATCCATATGGGTAATACTCCACTGATGAGCATATGGAAAAATTGATAAGAATTGGCACAACTGTCAGGCAGAGGTGAAATAAATGTGTAGAGATACCAGAGCACTCATTGATTTTAACAGTCGTGCTTCTAGGCACAAACATGCAAACAGGGAATCTTGTTGCACATTAGCAGGTTGTAAATTTCCAAATAAAATGCAGTACTAAAAGTGAAAGGTTGTTTGTTTGTTTTTAATGGCACATCTGTTTTATTAAAATAGCAACACCTACATATTAAGGCATGTCTGGTGTGAGGTGTCTGGTCACCTGAAATTTGTGTGGCAACAAAAAGTGTGACAAGAAGCCCACCCATATATTAGTGCATATACCAGCTAGTTCCTACATGAGGCACTTAAATTAATGTTTAATCCTTTCTATTTTCATATAGTGGAAATTTGTTTGTCAAAACTAGGAATAGCTGCTTAAATCATCGTTCTTTCCTACATTTCCCTTCTAAAACAATAATAACAATAAAAATAACACCACCACAAACTATGCAGGTTAACGCATCAACTACTTAATCTGCTGAATATTACGTATCTTGAAATGAGCTGGACATTCTTTAGCAAAGACATTTTATGATAATCTTGAGACATCTGTGAAAAATATCACCATGTTCCATAACATATCATCTTAAAATCTAAGTGTGAATTATGGCCTTCCTACAAAAGTGAATGTAAGGTTTAAAAAACAAACTCACTTGAACATCTGTTCATATCTGGCGTTCGGAGTCCGTAGTACCCCGACGGGCAGGAATGCAAGCATTCCCCATATTGTCTCATTCCTTCTCTTCGTAGGAAGAAGAATAACTTGTGTTGGCATCTGATGCACCCATTATCCTTTGAACAAGATAAACAGCCTTTGCAAATTGGATTTGGTCCATAGCTAGCTGCAAAATAAGGAGATAAATTACACTTTAAGATCATTTGGAAATTATTTTGGCTGGAGGTCCTTTTCCCTGTAAAGCATTACTTATCTACTGCATGATTACAAGTAGTTTTGAAAGGAAGGTTCTGAAAGTGCACTTATGCTCATACATCTGCTCTGGCAAGTGAATAAAAAGAAATGCAATCTCTGTAGGTTTAATTGCATGCAGGGTAATTTATGAATTGATACATATTTAAAATAAAGATAAAGGCAATCAGAGACGAAGCTATATAAATTTCACCAGTATAATATAAGTAAAAGCCAGGTAGCTGAATTCTAGTATGAAGCTGGGGACATAAGCACACAAGAGCAACAAAATCTATATGCACTTGGAATGATATGTCCATAGAAATCCAGCAACCCCACTACCGCAATTTCTGACTTGTGAAGAGAGCAATATTTAGATGAGAGAACTCTCTACAGAACAGGTACAGCACTAGCAAAGCACGCTCTCCCATAGCTCTCCATAGCGACCTCGAACGCCTGTATTCTCTCCTCGTGGTCTGTCTAGTAAGAATGTCAAGACAATTATTTCCAAAAAAAAGAGGAACAGGTTTAGCTTCTAAGAACCTTCTTCTACAAGTTTCTACCCAAAATGGGCTGCAAATCATGTGCATAGATATTACCAAAGAAGGATATTTAGTGCAGATTACAATTTTAGGTCCCCAGCTGCCGTGCCTTCAATTCTATTCTCTGATTTTGCCTTTTCTTTTTTTATAATTACTTGAGTGATAACTGCAACACAAACCTTAGCTGCACCACTCTTGGCCCTTATGAGCTTTTATTATTCTGCCTTTCTGCAGAGTCACAGAACACTCTCTTGTCCTCATGGGCTGTCAACTCCTTCTAAGATGCTGAGTCAGCACAGCAGGTTAGCAGGAGGTGGATGGCTCAAGCCATTCCTGAAACCAGTGTGTTTTAAACATTAAATTGGCTACAAGACTTCACAGAAATTTGCCAGTTCAAGCCTGGTTTACTGGATACAAAGGAAAAATATGAAACAGAAGGAAATTCTCTTTGGGGTCTCAGGAACTTTTTAACAGAGGCCACCTCAAGACCAGCTGGTCAAAAAGGCAAGGAATATGTTTATTTGTTATATTTTAAATATCTAAAAGTACTCGCACCCTAACATGGTACTCTGGTACTTTTATCTTGTATGGATTGGTAATTGAGGTTGTTCAATGGATGACTTCACCAGCAGAGCCAGAAAAAGAAAAAAGGAAAATCCCACCACCCTCTGGAACCAGTAGCTGATAAGCTTTACTCTCACCTTCACACATCTGCACGCCACATTCCGCTCCCTCTCTGCTCACATCCCCCACACATGCCTCATCAAGTTCAGCACGACAGCATTCAACTCCGATCTTGAACAAAATAATCCTAGTGGGTGGCAGGCAGGAGGAGAAGCCAAGCGATTCGGTGTGAAACAGCTCAGCAGCAGGACACTTTCTGAGTGTTGGAGTCCTCTGGCACCAGCCTCACCTGGTGAGATTGTCTTCATGGGAATAACATCCTTACCCTCTATGGTATATGTACAGTTCGTTGTCTCTCTGTTAACCCTTTTGTAATGACACACCCTAACAGACCAACTGCCTTATACTCCTAAACCAGTAAACTCCCATTTCCTGTTGTCCACAAGACCTCAGATATAACTCTTCCTACAGTTCATCTTGCAACTATTCTCATTCACAACCCACATCTTCAAAGACATACAAGAAGAGAAACAAACAGATGATGAGTGAGGCCTGGATGCATCCCTCATCTCCCTGTAGGGAGGGATTGCCTATCTGTAACCACATCAGATAATGTGTGACCATGTATTCCAAAGCAATTGTTGCTTAACACATGCTGGGCAATCCTGTAGACTTCTGAATCCCCTTTTAAGTGTCCTTACATCTCACTCAGTAAATCTGTACCTCCAGCTTGCTCAGAGTTCCTTAGAGAAGCCTGTACTTTAACAAAAGAATTAAAAGAAACAAAGCAAAAGTAAAGATGCAAGAGGTATGAATTTATTCACCACTCAGAGTGTGTGTTGGAGTTTGAATCAGCTGAAGTCAGGGTCTCACATACAATTATGACCTAGGGCTAGTCTTACTGCTGAGCCACAAGGATAAATAACTAAAGGCTGCTATTCTTGATAGTGTGGCTTAGGGAGTAGGGATAAGGCTCTAGATACATTTGTAGTGGCCACGTAGGTCTCATGGCCACCCTCCCTCATTGACCCCCATTAAAATTCAGACTTCTTGGATACAAAACGTGTCCCAGTTTGACTCTACTGTCCAACTGTCCTTTATGTATGACTGCCCACATGTTACTCTCCTCATGTACCTCCTTTTTCTATTTCTGGTAAGATATCTTTGTTGATAAACTTTTCTCCTGCAGGTCAAATTAATTATGCTGACTTCTCTGGAGTTCAGCCATAGCTCTGTCCTAACATACTCTCACATGAAAAGGAGCAAACAGCTTAAAGCGATCCTCCATAATCCTGTGCTATCTTTTTTTCAGGAGATGGATGGCACATCTTTCACAGCTTAAGGTCAACACAAGATTAATGAAAGCGTTCAATATTATAGCAATTTTATATTTATAATTTTAAGTTGTATATATTTATCCCAAAATTTTAACATGTGTGGATTCCCCAAACCATGACAGCTAAACCCCCATCCTTATCCCCTGAGCAGCCTTAACAAATGATTTGTAATTTCTATGCCTCTATGTGTTTCCCTCTTACAGGAACATTGTGAGATTCAGTTCATCAAAACTTGGAAAGTGCTCTGAAATCCTCAGACACGAGGTATTATAGATGTGACACATGTATCATTACTTGAATGGTTATTAAACTTACACATTCAAGTAAGAGTTCAAGATGGTCACACAGTTAATGGTCACCTAGTGATAAGTTTCCCCGTTGCTCTCTTAGTTACTAAATTACATTAAAAACCTAAAAATGCATCAGATTTCTTCCTTTCTTTACCACATTAAGAAAAAAAAAGAATCAGTGTTCTTTCACGTTGTTGCTTACTTATTTCTCAGAGCTTCATGGGACGCATACTGACTTCTGTGACTCTGCCAGTTCAACTTCTCCCACAGCAGGGAAAATGATGATATGCTCTACTACTAAATTACTTAAATACTGAACATACACTTCAACAGTTACTGTAGCGCTGGTTTTGGGGTCACATAGGAATGCCATCTGGAAGATACCAATTTAACTTTCTCTCTTTGCCCCTATGTACATAGATTATAATTAAATCCTACAAAACTCTCCCTGCCCCCAAGTCTTCCCTTTCCACCTTGATTTCTTAACATAACAAATACAATGTATTCTTATCACATACAGCTTCTTCAATTCTCATAAAATTGCTCTTTGAATGAAGTGAATGCCTCTGTGTTCAGCAGAAACATCTAAACACTTCCCTTTGAATTTCTTTATAACCTCTTATTTTTTTTCTTGCAGACTAATACAGAAAGAAAAAGAACAAGCTTACAAAACATGGTCAGTCACATTCCAAGTTACCAGCTGCAACACACGCAATTTAAAACATCACACTACTCATCCCTGTTTCAACCCTGCCTGGAACATCCTCCTCAATTCTGTGTGCCAGGCAGACAGGTTTCGTTCAGCCAAGTCCCTCATGGAAACTTACTCCTTCCACAAGGCCCACAAATGTTAACCAGTGTCAGAGCACTGCAATCATCACATCATAAAACTGAAAATGCACACATGCTCTAAGTTAGCACCATCCTTTGGGTCTCAAAGCGCATGATCACTTTGGCTGTCTGTTAAGATTGTAAGGTTTTTGCAGCAGGACTAATGTTTTGTACAGCCACATAAGTATGTATGCGGGTGTGAACACTGAGCATAAAGCACAAACACACACCTTTATACAGAAAATGCATTATTTTCTATTTCTTCTGCTTCCTGCTTCTACAACCATATTCTAGAGCATCTCTATATTTAAAGAAAAAGCACTTAGAGAATTGATTCCCTGTGTTGCTTTCTTATTTTAAATCTTGGATTAAATTTGCCAAGTTTGAAAAGGTTACCGTAGAACACAGACTAGTACCCAAACACTGAATGAAACACTTCTGAACTCTAAGGGTGTTCAAAGTTTTATGGTTTGGATCCATATCAAGTAAAATCATATGTCAGCTAATTACTTTAACTCTTGTCTGGATCAAATGTATTTAAGCCATATTGCTGAAGTGGTTTTAAGTGAATTGTTATGACTATTTGAAATCATAAGAGAATCAACAGTACAAAATGGATCTAACCTGTTCCCCACAAGAATACAAGTTGTTCCATAAGCAAGAGAACTGAGAGCATTTGATTTTCTGTGATCTTGCTGTCTTGCAGCCCATACCACAACCACTACTTCTAATTTGTGTTTCTTTTATACCCACTTGTTAGGTGTCACAAACTTCTTTTGACCACAGCTCACCACAAGAACCTGTTTTTTTTACACTTGTGTAAAAAAGAGGGTGAAACGGACAAATGAATTCAAAACCAATTGGAGAAAGAGGAGGGCCTGGCAGAGAAAGGAGGAGTAGAAAAAGTCATTCCCCAAATATACTTTCTTTGGCTGGTCAGGCTAACAAGCTCATTATGTTAAGATTGTAAAGTGGTACAGAATTGAGGGAGTAAAGTTTTCTACAGCCACATAAGTATGTACACAGGTGGGAACACAGCATATAAACACACACACACTTTTATAGAGTAAAGCATTTACTGTTTCTTCTGCTTCCTCCCTCCACAACTATCTCCAGAGCTGTGGGATTTCATAACTATCTTTAGCCAATTTGAGAAGGTGGTCTTCCAAAAAGAAGTGATTCTCCTTGCTCCAGTGTGCAGGGTGCTTGACTCCCTTGTGGTTGCTTGTGTGGCCATGCAGAGCCTCAGAGAACCTCACTTAACTCATCTGGAAAAAACAACCACAAAAAAAAATAAATAATTCTCAGCTAGGCCAGCAAGCTGTTTCAGCTGCCCGTGCTGACAATGCAGCACAGCCCCAACACAAAGGGAAGGTGAAAAGATGCGGCTGGGCAGAGACTTGATTCAGCGGCAGGGGATATCAGCTACAAGAGACATGAAACCAAAATCACGCCTTCACCAGGAGGGTTAGCAGAATACCTTTACTTGCTTCCTGGTGGTTGTGTCACTATTTGGCAGTCTTTGGTCTTTTGAACTCTCTGAAGGCAAAAACTGGGCTTACTGGTACAATGGCCAGCGTAACAGCACTCTTGCCCTAACTGAGATTGCAGCCACGTGAACTGCTAATTGGATTTTAGTTCAGATCTAGCAGAAATATCTCCAAGACACTTAGCACTGTAAACATGAGGTGTGCAGATGCGACTCAGAGGAGGGAAGCAACTGAAAGACCACTACAAGCTGCACTTATAGAAGAAAGAGTAGATTTCATCATCCTGAATTCAATTAATACTATAAAGATATCCCATACATATCTCAATAAAAACAACTAAAATTCACTCATGCTTGGCACATGTCTTCAGGGTACCAAAGAATAGAACAAAGAATACAGATATAGCATATACAGCATGCCAATGTACTAACTGTAAGCCTGCAAGGTCATTATAGTTAAAAACCCCCTCATGGTGTTGAAGCATGAAGCTGGCCAAGCAAAATACCTATTTTTCATTAGAGCTGTGTACAAGTAAAAGCAAGCTTTGGACAAAAACTTGAGTAACAAAAAATAAGGGGAAAAAATTGACTAGCTTGATGCTAGCCAGTGTCTTTAAGAGAATTAAGAGATTCAAGGACAAGGGATTTTTATGAACAATTAGCCCAATGCGCTGTGCAAAGAAGCCACAAAACTTGCGCTTCACTAAAACATATCATTTAAGAAACCATTCAATCTTGATTTTTAAATTGCCAGTGGTAAAGAAACCACCACAACCTTTGTTAAGATATCACAGGCACTAATCACTCTCACTGCTGAAAATCTGCAGTGGAATTTTAAACTTCAAATAGCAACCACGGGACTTTTTTATATCTTTGCCTGCCAGATTGTTAAGAGTTTTTCAATGTTTTTTTCCCCAATACAGACACTCTGATCAGGTCAAGTCTTAGCCTTCTCATGGGTAAGATAAACAGAGCAAGATTCCAGAATGTCTCACCACAAGGCAAAGTATCCAGTCCTTTGATCAATCCCTTACCATTTTATCAACAGGCTTATGGACACCAAAAAATTGCTAAGGAATGGAAAAGCAATTGCAGCAGTGCCAAATGCAGAAGTGATATAACTTCTACTCTTTTCCTAGATATGACTCTCCCAAAACATTCATGTGTTAGGTAAGCTTTTATAACCACAAAGACTCCCTTTTTCAAGTTCCACACTGACCTAGGTAGGAAGCAGACATTGTTTGGAGTTTCACAGGAGGTCACCCAGTGCTGTCTTCCTCAGGACGCTGGACCTTAATCACTCAGAAGCATTTTATCTGAAGTTGTCCACAACTCAGAAAACCCACATGTTCTCCACTCTTCCTCCAAAGACAGAGTAACTGTAGGGTGGTATTCCACTTCAATAGGTTTGATATAAATCTCACCAAATTTACACTCCTAAGTGAGCAACTTTGCCTGCTGTTATGAAACCATTTCTTCACTTCCTTTGGAGGTCTTAATTATATTTTCAATATCATAATTTTATGCTTAAACTACTTCCATTTGTCCGCTCACTTGATTCTTTCATTACTAATAATGACCTTCTGATTATTCTAGTCTAGGCATCAGAAGACTTGTCTTCATTCCATCTATATTCAAAAGACTATGGACTTTTATCCCACTTACAAATCAAAACATTTTACTTTTGCTACATGGCTACCCAGCGGAATTCTTTCAGAATTTTATGTACTGTTTTCCCTACCACCATGAGAATTACCGTGAAGATCAGTTGGATAATAATTTTCTTCAGTACCCTAGCAAGTCTCAAGAAATCAACTACATATTGAGATATTTTGCACTATTTAGTGACTATAGGCATTATTAGCATTGCATACTGACTACCAAATTCAGAAGCCTAGTTTACCAATAAAATTACATGTATGTTGGTTTCAGGGTGCCTTGGTTGCTTAGATATTTGGAGAACATTACTGACTGACTGACTTTCCAGCTGGGCTGACCTGCCTGTCACAGAGGTATCTTAGCCATCTTTCTTCATTCAACCATTTAAAACTTTTAAAGGCATCCCTCAAGTTTACCTTCCAGAAACCTGCTGTCAGCTGGAAACATTTAACTCCCCTTGTCCTCTTCTGTCTGCTCTTCAATGCCTACCAGTTCTCACTTGCCTTCAGTTCTACTGAAGGCTGCTTCCTCCTTCTACTTCTGATGTGAATACTTCTCTCTATTCAGCTCTTTGGGGAGTATTTCCTCTCCCAGGTAAAGGAGAAGCAATGCTTCCTCAGTCTGGTTGCTCAGATCTCTTCCATTTCCCCAGTGACAGTACTCAACCTTCCAGTCCAGAAATCCAGTGCTGTCAATAATTGCATTTTATTCACAGGAAATCATTTCTGGATACCGGATGGGAAAAAAAAAAAAAAGGAATATTTGTTGCAGGTCACAAGCACCACTCCATCATCTGCCACCCTAAAAGTCAAGTATAAGAAATAGACGCAGAAAGGAAGGTGTCCCACTCCCTATACACATCCTAGGAAACATTAGCTTTTATTGTTGCTTGCTGTTCAGATTCACCAGTTTTATCCTAGGCCTTCCCACTATCACTGACAGAGAGTAACTCAACATTTACACTTCAAACACCGAGGATAACAAGTCCAAGTGTCACAGCAACAAAGTACATTCAGAGACAAAAAATGGTAAAGTAAAATAAAATAAATATACTTAACAAATCCCCCTTCCCTTGTGCTCCTGCATACATACCAACTCCGGAGCCAAGTCAGAATAAATAAATAAATAAATAACCAAGCCTTGCCAACCATTGGTTCACAAATGCCACTCATAAGTCTGTCTTGTCACCACAACAGTGCATGTCGCCAGTCCCACTTCTAATTTATAGGCCAATTGTTTCAGCCATAGTAAGAAATTGCATTACACCAACAAACAGACCAGACATTTACTGTAATCCACTCAAGTTGTTGATTTGTGAAGTGGCTGCTTCAGTTGTTACGATGCTGAGAAGAGTCTCTCCAAGGTGACCTCTGTTTCATCTGCTTATGAGGTGCTAGAATGATGGTTTTTTAGGAACCCTGTAGTCTAGCACTTCTGAAACATGGCCAATACATACCCACCACGGTGCTGCCTGCACAGCTGTGGGCAGTTTTGTCTCCTGCAAACCTTAAAATTTTGTAACTTATCTGGCATCTTCAGTCTTTGTAAAAATATCCATAGTATAAGCTTTAAATAAAACTTCCATAAGGTATTTGTATGTTTAAGATATTTTATAAGCCCTGGATAACTTGTCTAAATGCCAGTAGCTTCATGTATAGCAACCTCAAGAAACTTCAACCATAAAACTTGAGGATTTTTAACATGCTATACTTCTGAAGGTTAACTGGCATTCCAGTTTCTCTTACTTATATTTTACATTAGTTACACTTTCAGGTTTTTTCAGGTTTATAGAGTCAGACATAAAGAAACCCCAATGCCCCTACTTAGACAATAACCACATCTGAGGTTCTGAGTTGTTCCCCAAATCCCAACAATTCAGACATAGAGGCAAAGCACCACAAGCCATGATCTTTGGCAACAGCACAGATTAATGACATTTGATGAAAACTGCAAAAAAACAACTCTGGGCAGAGACCAGAGCCCCAGTCTGTTCTACCCCTAGGAGCTGGATCAACGTCAGCTCTCCCTGGCAAGCCCTTTGTGCAGCAGCCAGGCTCTGCTGCTTTACGTGGCACAGTGGGCTGGTTTCAGCAAAGTGGTGTCCAAACCTCTCTCCTCCTAGGCCACTGTTCTATCTCTCACCAGTCACAGCTCTCCTGTGGACAAGGAAGCACAAAAGACTGGAGTATGGAGCAGCCTGGCTGCTCAGCACAGGGAGCCTTACACCAGCACAGAGATGACCTTAAACTACCTACAGCAGGAATGGGGAATTTTCAAAACCAATCGGTGTGTCCTCCCAAACAGGCTTTTGAAAAATCACATTCCTCAGCGAAGGCTTTATCTTTTTTTCACTTTTATCTCCTGTTTCTTGCCTACATATGAGATGCAGGAGCTCCGCTTAGGCTTTGTATGTAGGAAGAGGGAAGCAGGGAAGATGGTATGTGACAACCATGTGTGTTTCCCAGCACATTTCAAGTGGGAAGTTTATTTGCCTTCCATTGAAAATAAACTGCATTGGCAAGCATGAGCAGAAGCTCAAACAGAGTCTAGTAGTTCCATTTTGAATTCAGAAGAAATAGTCACGTTCCTTCCAGAGACTTACTATACCTTGGATCAAGTCTTTATATATGGTGTTAATGTGGAAGCTGCAAACAGAAGCAAAAATAAAAGCAAACACTTCTTTCTTTCCTTATAACATCATGCTGGTGGGGAGGCCTGGTCAGTAGAGTTCACAAGTCAGTGTATTTAAGTCTCTCAGATGGTTAGAGGTCACTTGGACATGAGTCTCAGACCTTTCCAATTCAGGTTCCCATGCTATAGTCATCCAGAAATGCACAGGCTGTCACAGCCTATTTCTTAATTACAAAACTGCACAGAAAAGCTCAGGAATCCATTTCCCCCCCATACATATTCAATGTGCCACTATCTGATAGCACATTCAACAGCAAACCTCATCCAGCTTTACTGCTGCAAATCAACATCTGGGACACAAAGCTTATTGGAACAACGTCCTGGGCATTTAAACAAATTCATTTTTTTCCAGGCCTGTTAATATCTAGAATATTTCAGCTAGCTGCTGTGAATAAGATTCATCTCTAGCATGCAGGTGAATAAACAGAGATTTCATTTTTTCCCTTTTGATGGCGTGTTTACTTTGTCTTCTATTGTAAGTTATAACTTTTCCAAGCCCTGAAAACTGCAGGGATCCAACATAGAGATGTTCCAACAAAAACACAGTTCCAAACCCAGATCCACCCAAACCACTGAAGACAAAACATTATTGGAAGCACTAAAGCTAAAGAGGTGAAGATCCAGAACACCCTGCTTAAGACACAAAGTACTATGATGTACAAGAAGACCTTATGTATGATGCATGAAATTTCACTCCATCTTTTCATGCTCTTACTGAACAACTCCTAAAAAGGTAGAAAAGATTGAGGAACAGAAAAAAAAAAGGTAGTTTGAAAAAAAGCTCAAGCCTTCTTTTCACTTCCTGGAAGATAAAATTCAGTCTATTTTAGAAGTGATACATATGAAATCTGGATTCTGAAGCTAGATAATCCATAAGGCAATTCCAACAGAAATTAACAGAGGCAAAGACTATATAGATATTTTCACTGTTACATTAGGCACCACTAAACTGATAGCTACATACATAGCTATTGTTCACTATCACATTTTACTGTACAACAGGAACTGGCATGTAAAGGAAATGCCAAACAAATAAGTATCTGACTGTGATTGTAAACCTGTAACAGTGAAGAACATGCCTTACTTCTCCAGTTTATAAAGCAGGGAACACACTGGTTAGTGTTTCATAAATACAAAGCTTCTGAAATGTTGTATAGCATGTAAATAGAGCATTTTGGAAAAAAAAAATACAAAATATTATTATTAAACTGAAAGGTGCAGGAAGCAGTACCCTCTAAGAATGAAGAAATGTAAGATATATATATAAATATAGATAGCTGGGAATAGTCCAGAAGGACAGGTGGTAACATCCTGCCTCCTACAATCAGAGGACCTCCACCCAAGGACAAGCTGCCCTGCTCTGACGCTAGAAGAGATTCCATTATTGCACTCTTAAAATGGGAATTTGGATACGAATATCCACTTTGCATTAGCAAGACTGAGGAGAAAAGGCTATATGTTCAAATGCTGAAAATCCTACCCATTGCCCCCTCATTCCAGGTGAGATTCCAACAAGCAGTGATGAGGCAGTATTCTGCATCAGACAAACAATTATCCTTGAAGTGTCACACACACAGAAGTACAGCAGCTCCACGGCCTATGAAGCTCATTCACAAGACTAAACTGTTAGTATTGGTGGACTTGCAGCCCTCTCAAGACACCAGGATAAATCCTTCCTCAACCATCACATATCAGAAAAGAAAAATGGCATCCCAGGAAACCTTGGCATTGGAGAAATCTGATATGAGGTATGTCCAATACGAGCATTTAAAGAATACTTATCTAGAGTTTCTTTAATAAGGTGGAGTCTATTTGTATTTATAAAAAGTGCTACCTTAGTGTGGTTATTATAGGGTAATTCAAAGTCAGATTAACTTTTAAGAAAAAAAAAAACCACGTAAATGCTGATCAAAAATTAGGAGCTGACAAAGTATCTGTGAGTTCTGAACTGACTGCATTTCCACTCTATAACAAATACAAAACATGAACCAGAAATGTGATTATTTGAAATTTTGCATGGGCCAAATTTGCCAAGCTTAAGTTACTTGTTGGCATAGTTGACTGGAAACAAAAGTTAAACACTGTAAAGAGTTAAAATTGGTAATTGTTTAAGGCTATTCTACTGGATGAATAACAAGCCATAGTACCACAAATACCAAAAATAAAAGGGGGGG
>JANHFX010011371.1:28393-68915 GCA_027560015.1 Chloroceryle amazona
AACGGGCCACAGCGAGCACACCCAAAAAACAAAGAGAGAGGGGGGGGGGCGGGGGCCAAATGGTTTGTGCCAAAAAAGACCATACTGGCTTTAAAATACGTAAATAAATAAATAATGTGGAAGTGTCATTCCAGCATAGCTTGAAAGGATGAAAAAACAAGACATAAAAGGTAAATAATAAGTTTAAAATTTTATATAATTGACGAATAATCTAAAGGGATAAAAACAAAACAACAACAAAAAAAACCTCACACAAAACAAAAAAACAGTCCCACCCCTCTAAACCCTCAAATCCCAAAACTCAACAGTGAAGAGAGACCAGAATAACAAATCATATTTTGAACACTTAAAATAACAGTGAAAGTAAAAGAGCCTAACAGTTACATCTTGTGTTTAGAACAAAGCAGGATGTATCCACCCAGTGCGATAACACAGCTGTAATCAAAAGTTTGCCACCCATACAAAAGGAGACCATTTGCCAAAGAGAAAAAAAAAAAAAAAAAAAGACACCATCACTGCCAGTCAATTGCTAAATGCATTAACTTCATGTTTTCCTCTAGAATTTTTTTTTTCTTTTTAATAAATGCTTGAAGACTGAGCCAGACATGTTGGAGGACAGCCTATGTACCAAACAGGGAACTACAGACTGATTCACCTGACATCAATTTCAAAAAAATTATCTCTTTAAGAAAGTGTTGCATTCCTGAGAAGAGGAGACTAAAAATACATAGGATGGATATGCAACAGATATATAGGTTTAGCTCAAGATAAACTGTTACTCTCTACAAGCACAGAAGAAAACCATTGGTGAGTTACACTTTGATTTCTTCAAGTGATCTGACTCAGTAAAACATGACATTTTGATTTTTAAAACCCAGCTCACCAACTAATCTCTAAAGGTACACTGCATTAAGAAAGAATCAATGCTTACCAAAAAAGCACCAAAGAATATAGAAAATACTGGCACGGTCTCCAGATGACAAAAGCCAATGGGGTAACAAGTCATCCAAAGGAACCATTCCTGGTACAGAGCCACCTAGTCTCAACTAAACATTGTGCTCATGATAATGGTTAGTAGACTGTTGGACTTGATGATCTTGAAGGTCATTTACAACCTTAATGAGTCTGTGATTCTATCATTCTCTGAATGATAGAGACTGGCCATAACTAGGGTCAAGTAACATGCTAGATAAAAACTCGTGTCTAGTTTGTGTATGTTCCCACACACTCAGAGTCAAGCCAGTCATCAGATTACAGACAAAGGAATTTTCTTCCTTCAAAACACCACAGGCTTGCAGCATGTGGCACAATTTACCTGTTGGAACTGTCTGGGCAATCTTCATTTAGTTAATGTCTCCCCTTTCCAAGTACCTGAAGCATTTTGCAGCTGCTTGGTCACTACTAATAGTTTAATAACCTGTGAATTACAGTGCTTTGTGCCATTTTGAGTCTTTAGACTGCATACATCTGAATAAAAGGTATTAATACTTGGAATATATTATAATAACAGTCCTTCCTGGTCTTAAAAAACAAATGAGGATATACTAAATAACTTAATTTTTATTCCCTTTTATTATGAAGATTCTACCTCAGAGAAGGAAAGAACTACTCAAGGGAGCCCTCGGCTTAGATGCACCTAGGTTCAAGGAAAAATTCAGCCACAGTTGTTTTCATCTGAATTCCTCATTCTTAAAATTGAGATAAAAGAACATCATTATCTCAGAATAAAAGGAGTGTCAATGTTTTAAAGTAAGGTTACAGGGGCGTACATCTCACTTTATAACAAAAGAGAGGAAAAAACCCCAATTCTATTAAAAAATGGAAAACCTCATTTTTCTGGAGCATTTCATAAGAGAAATTATTTCTCCAAAGTTGTCCCCTCAGCTCTGAAAACACTTTAACCTAGAGACCACCACAGGTGAACAGCTACTGCAAAATGCAGACCAGTATCTTCAAATGAAGCCCTTGAAAGCTGACAGCTAAATCAGTATGGTGACATTCATGCAAGTTTTTATCTTGGTATCGCTGCATATTAACAGACTCCAGTCACTTCAAATAAGTCCATACAAGCCAAGACCACTCCAGTTATGAGTCTCCTGCTATAGTTTTCTGATTGATAAATATATGTTGACAGCTTTACAGAAAGGAAGGACTGTGTAGTTACAGCCTTGGTGCAACTATGATCTTTAGGTCGGACTGCTAAATCATACCATGATTACAGCTCTCATTACTAGACTTTTGACTCCAACTACTCATCTGGAAGAAAGAGAATGTATTTTCCCACTGGAAGCAGTTGATAGGGGTTTTCTGTAAAGATAGGCAAAAGCTTTTTAAGAACTGGACTATTAGGAAAGCCCATGGACAGCCCAAAAAGCATCACGTGAGTAAAGAAAATCCTAGCCATGCAGTCATTTAACAATCTGCCTAAAAATTAGCAGTACCAAACATGCTCTCATATATTTGTCCAAAGTCATATACTAGGATCTAAAAAAAAATTCTAAAAAAATCTTCATTTATATAACTATCTATCAAAAGCAACCTTGGTGTGGACAAGTCTGGGCTCTAAAATGAGAGGTGAAAATGACTGATAAGAAATTTACTTCATTGCATATACTAATGTAAGCTCATGCACTGAGGAGAGTGCACTCAAATGATCTCCTAATATGCCTGTTTTCTTCACACAGTTATTTCACAAGAAGAAAGCAAAATATTTAAATGCATCTCTCACTTTGTATCTCAGATATACTTGAGTTTGTAATTTCTTAAGTTTTTTAGGAGACATTTGTGACACAAAGCTGCAGCTGAGAATCATAAATACATTTTCATCTCTACAATAAGAGCAAAATTTCAGGAAGCTGTGACACTTTTGCCTCTGAAAAAAACATCATTAAGCATACTAATATTTAAGTTTATATTTAAGTTTATATTTAAACAATTAAACTGAAACCTCAGGTTACTCACAATCTCTATGCTGCTGGTTTTTCTTTAGTTTGATTATCTTTTGATTTTGATTATTCTTCAAAGTACACCTCCTCTGCAAAACATGACTGCAAACCAACATTGCAGTGTTCCTCACTTGTGTCTCAAGGACTACCAAAACCAAGTTTGCTCAAGCTACAGGCTGCACACACATAAATGTGTCCATGCACACATATACACAGCCATACACACTCCCTGTCAAAACCAGCCCTAGAAAACAACTGCTTTGTTTTGTAATCGTGTCGTGGAAGGCATTTTTATCTTCCTTCAAAGACTCTATACTCACTTTGCTTTCTATTAAGCCACTGAAATAAACATGACCGTCATAATTAAAAGATGTAAATAAAGGCAATATTTAGGTTGCCAGTGCAATTTTATTTTATTACTCTTTAAATATACAAGCTGAAAGCTAAAGCATTTTTTGTCGCAATGCTGGCTTTGCAAAGGCAACAAGACAAACAAGCACCTTTTAACTCTGTGAAGTATTAATGATAGAGAATGCATGCAAGATAATCCCAGACAAAAGACTTTATAAAAGATTTTTTTTCAAGACTACGTTATTTGTTTTTTAAATTCAAAATGTAATCACCATGTATCAATGTAGCACTAGTAACTGTTGCCTAAACACTCATTTTCAGCAGGTAATATTACAATGATCCAGATATAGCATGATCTTAAACATAAGCCAGCTCATAATGTCCTCTTGTGCCTAGTAAGTAACATCAGGGGCTCCTTACTTATGGGGTCATGGGACAAGACACAATGGTCCAGCTCACTACGATCAAGGACCTGGTATAACCTCTGTGAAAGGGAGAAGGATGGGAGCACCAAGCCCTGATGTGCGGTCACTGCCAGTGTCTCCACACGGAGCTGTAAACTCCTAGCTTTCCACAGTTGCTTCCACACTGGTCATCACAGGCAGCCAGTGATGGGAATTTTTTTGATTACAGTCAACCCTTTATGGTAGGCCTGCCCTCAGCTACTCCCTCTTTCCACCTGAGCAGGAGCACTGGCCCATGTGTCACACGTGTGTCACCCCATGTGTCACATGTCTCAGAAAACAGGGCACACCAAAACACAAGGTGATGTTAACTCTGTGGCTGTTTTCCTTTCAAAATACTTGTCTTACTTCTGCCTGAACATAAAATGAAACAGGTAAGTATCTGATCCAGATAAAAGACAAAGTAGATGATTTAGAATCAGCATGGAAAATGCAGGAGAGATAATCGCATGTGATTATCAGACTTAAGTATTTATTTCATTGTAGCCAGAGCAAAAGACTGGATCTTGGAAACAGCTTCCCCCCTCTGCAAGCTTTCTGTAGGGTAGTTTGATGATGCTGTGCAGTTGGGTCTGACTAGCATTCTGGTAAAAATATATCAAATATCCTGCAATGAGGGAATGAAAGGGGAGGAGGAAGAGGGATATATGTATATATAAGGCACCTTCCTATGACCATTATGTCCTCCTACACTTCTTATATATCACCATTCCCTGTGGAGCTATTAAACTCAGCATATAGCCCTTCACAATTACTATAACCATCTGATTTTTATAACTTCCCACTCCGGGCTTTCATTAACCCCAGACTCACTTGATGCCAAGTCTTCCTTCCTGGAGCACCAAGGCTGTGTGTGGAGTCCAGCTGGCAAGTGAGAGAGACATCTTAAATTGGAAGAGTGTGCTGGAGCTACTTAAAATTGTGGTGAACCAAAGGAAAAGGACGAATTGCACAAAGCATTTAGGAAATGGATAGAAGGTGTTAAAATACCTATCAAGAGCATAATTTGTGAAATGACATCCAGAGCACAACAAAACCTAACACTAAAGACATCTACACAAACCAAAATCATCCATCTAGACCTAAGCCTGCCCAGAGTGACCCATAAAAGCAGACCCCAAACACCCATCATACGCCTATCATGGTACATTTCCTGACTCCAGGAAGTGCAGCACAGTCAGAAAGTACTGTAAAAAAACCCATTTATTTTAGTTTAGCTTTGAAAAATTACTGAATTTATATGTGAAGAAACAGCCAGCAGGATGCATGAACACATTCACAGAACCATAGAACATTTGGATTGGAAGGGATCTTTAAAGGTCACCTAGTCCAAGCCCCCTGCAGTAAGCAAAGACATCTTCCACTAGATCAGGTTGCTCAGAGCCCTGTCCAACCCGACGTGAATGTTTATCAGGATGGGGCATTGACCACCTCTCTGGGCAAACTGTTCCAGTGTTTCATCCTCATTGTAAAGACTGTCTTTCTTATACCCAGTCTAAATCTACCCTCTTTTAGTTTAAAACCATTACCCTTTATCCAGGGGTAATTACCATTATCCAGGGCAACAGGCCCTACCAAAAAGATTGACCCATCTTTCTTAGAGGCCCCTTTTAAGTACTGAAAGGCCACAATAAGGTCTCCCTGAAGCCTTCCCTTCTCCAGCCTGAACAACTGCAACACACTCAACCTTTCTTCATAGGAGAGGTGCTCCCTCTGATCAGCTTTGTGGCCCTTCTCTGGACTTGCTCCTACAGGTCCCTGACTTTGTTGTGATGAGGACTCAGAGCTGGATGCAGTATTCCAGGTGGGGTCTCACCAGAGCGGAGTACAGGGAGAGAATTCCTGCCCTCAATCTGATGACCATACTTCTTTTAATACAGCCCAGGATCTCTCAATCCATTCATTCTCCAGCCTGTATTAATACCAGCAGTTGCACCAACCCAGGTGCAGAACCTTACATTTGACCATGTTGAAACTCATGAGGTTCACATAAGCCCATTTCTCAATCATGTCCAAGTCTCTCTGGATGACATGCCATCCCTCAAGTGTGTCAATCATACCATTCAGCTTGATGTCATCTGCAAACTTGTTGAGGGTCCACTTGATCCCACTGTCTATGTCATTAAGTTATTAAACAGTACTGGTCCCACTATGGACACCCCCAACGGACAATGCTTGTCACCAATCTCCATCTGGACATTGAGCCACTGACCACACATCCCCTTCACAGCACTGCAGCAACCAATTAATATGCAGATTGTTCTAACAGGGGACAATCAGATTCTGATGAAGTTGACTCAAGGACAGACTCATTCACATGCAAAATGATCTGATTACAACTCGTTCACAAAATGAACAGGTTTTATTCTAGAGCCCTGAGCTTTGTATCACCAACAGTCAAAGAAATTACCACAATGCTTGACACTTCAAACAACAATGAATCTGCCAATTCAATAACAAGTGTGAAAGAAGAGTTTGTTAGAAAAATGATACAAACTAGAAAGGGAATTTTATATGTCATGCTATACTTCCACACCACTAGTTGTGTTATGACTTTCTAAACACAGGTTTCTGAAGTATTATGTTCCCTAACTTCATAATTCTTCATCTGAATCCACATAATAATTCAAACCTGTGGTACAAAACCAGCTCTTCTCATTTGCGGGGATGTACAGAAAATAAAATACCAGTTCACAGAAGATCTTCCTGTTTCAAAATCAGTCTTCATTCCAGTGCAGAATAAAGTAGGAATAAATATTTCAAAGGCAAGCCAAGTTCTGGTGCTGTCCACCTGACAAGAATATTTCATTGTGCCAGGAGCAGGAACACAGGCACTTGGGAGCCAGCATCCCAAGGGCTTCCAAGGTACTGATGCCCTTTCATAGTATTTAGTGGTATAAAAGGAAGAGGAGACAGTAACTAGCACTAGATAAATTGTCTAAGACCTAAAAGAGCTCATTGGGAAACACAAATTAAGAAGCTAATACTTAGGATGTACTCTACTGCTTAACTTACTGGTTAAAGGCCATGGAACATGCATTTATCAATACAGAGAAGTTCACTGAGAAAAATAATTAGCATCTTCTAATAGCTGTCTGAATTCTCTGGTTCATTAAGGAAATGGTCTTGTGAGCCTTAATTATAGTCTCCTTCAGCTGTAACATTCATAGCTCCTAAATCTTAGTATTATTGCCAGCAATTATAAAGTGTATGGGTTCTCTCCAAAAGATGGAAATGTTTTAAATTACTAAGAACTTTGTTAAGAAAATTAAGTATTTAAGCATTGCCAAATGACCATTTCACTCTGCCCTCTCTACTTCTTCCCACCTTCTTTTGATTAATTAATTTTAGAACATAACACATACCATGTCTGGATTTTTCCCAGAAAAATGAAATTAAAATCATTATTAATCATTTATGATGCCTTTTCTAAACACATAGAATGCCACTCAGATCCCTTTTTACCAAAGACTATGTTTGGGTAAGCAGGGCTTTAGAACCCAGGGAAACAATTTGAAGCAAGAGTCAGAATACTAAACCTGAACTTTCAGTCCTAAATAAATACAAGTGCACTTTTGGTATGTAAGTGATAAAATATAGGACTAAAATGTGTGGGCAGTATTTGCTCTTTGCAGGCTAGAAATAACACACAGGTTGATCAACCTTGTTAAGTAGTGGAGTGGGCAGATGTACCACAAAACAGGAGCCTTAGCGATCCTCTGTTCTATCAGCCAACTAACAACACGTGCTTTGCATCCAAATACCATTAAAGGAACATGAATAGTGCACAGCAAAGCAATGCTGTAAAACTGGATGTAGACTCTGTAATGTTATATTACTTGTAAAACAAAATCTTTGAACTAGAAACTGCACTACAGCCGCTGCTACCTCAGGAAGCTGCGGTTTGCTCCTTGGAATGCTTCATTCATGTACGATTTTTAGGAATGTGGACACCTAAATAAAATTTTGTAGACACACAAGTTTATCTAAGGTTAAAAGTTTATCATTTTCAGAAAAGCACAAAAAAAGGAAGATAGAACAACACATGTTTACTGGGGCAGTCTTTTCAGAGAATGTGGTGATTAGGAGAGAACCGAAGGCTCGTCATAACTCTTCCAGTCCAAGTTGTGATCTTAGAAATCTGCACCATCACGAGGCTCAGAAGGGGTTGCAAATAAAGAGCTGGTAGTTTAAACACTTCTGTTCAAGAATAGATTTCTTCCCCATAAATAACTGGCAAAGAAGCAAGAAGTGCCTTGGCTGGTAATGAGTAGGCTGAAGTGTTTTTCTGGGTTCATCCAGCTGACTGCAATCAAGCTGGTAGCTCCCTTTTTCTTTCTATTTAAACATTACTGTGGTCTTCCTCATAGTTTTGTTCCTATGGCTGGCATAGGTACCTCTAGACTTTGCTGCAGGGACAAAGATCTCTAAGGCCTTCAACTGGTCTATCAGAAAACTCTGTTGTGCCACCATCAACTTATACTTTCCTCATAAAGGAAAGTTCCAACCAAACGCTGTCTTACCAGGTCCTCATGCAGCTCCTGTACAACCACACAGCATGGCAAGGACTCCCATGGAAAGACCTCTAATTGGGTGCAGAGAGAATTAGAAACACCTTAGATAAGAACCAAGATGCTCAAGTATTTACATGCCCAAGTAGCTAATTAAACACATTATGTAGCAGAGAAACAGGTCACATCAACGTTTCACCCCAGAAGGCCACAAGCTAGGCTGGTTTGAGGGTACATAGGAATATTAAGGGCATACAGAAGTAATTTCAACAAGCTTGCAGGAAAATTAGCATGCACAGAGTTTTACAGGGGGAGAAGACATATGGGTGAGGTATAGACGAGAAAAGCTTCAAGAAGGAATATTAGTCTGTCACATTCACAACATTTTCATGCTATTCCATTTCTTTTATCTGAGGAAGAAGTACTGCAAGCAACCTTACTCCAGGCTAGGATGCATTTGATTCCAGCTCCTTACTTCAGTTCTTTACTGTATGAGATGCACAGTAACAATGAAAAGCAGAGAGACAGTAACAAGGGAGCCTAGGTTACATTTCAACAAAGACATTCTGTATGTAGCAGCTCCGTTCCCCATCTTTTTCTAGTTGACAGTAAAATGGCAATTAGTGTTGAGTAGCAAGGTGCCTAAAACCATTCCTATCTTCTTTCACTACCCACCCCCCTGTTCTTTTTGCTTTCCTCCACAGTCCAAGTTTAGTTGTCAGAAAGGCTGTAGGTTATGCATTTAGACTCTGTGCTGAAGCAGTGGAACATTTACCAGATTTATTATTTAAATTACAGGAATTTTATGTACTTGGGAGATTCTCTTTCTGCTGTGTTTTAACAACTGTGCCATTCCCACCCCCATCGACCTCACTGTGTACAGGAAGTCACACTCCTTTTCTAAGGATGGGATGTTAATGCTTGTGTCTGTGTGCGTGCGTCTGTATCCAATGTTAAACCACTTCCTCAGGCTTCAAGGAAAGGTTCTTGGAGAAGGTGGTGTGCAGAGGAGTGGATGTGTAACAAAGCTCTTGTGGGAAACGAAGAGAAAATAAACACCAAGGTCAAGCCAGCAAAGGAGTTTGTTAATACTCTGTTTCACAGGGCTGACTGGTTTCAAGCCCTGACTATCCCAGTTGCAGATGCAGAATTGACAACTAAAGATTGGATGAATTCTGCATTCTATAAAAGTCCAGGCAATGCTTCAAATTTCTCGTGTTCTCATATAGTTTGCAGTTCCACACTTATCTCCTAGATGTCAGCTGCCAGTTCTGCATGCTGCTGGGACACACTAGCTAGCTAGTAAAATCCATCTGGAAGTTCACTAGTTGAATACAGCCCAGTGCTTTCCCCTGGAGGAGACAAACCAGCCAGCAGAGCTCAGCCAGCTGCCTTGTGCACAGCTGGGCTGGGAGCATCTGCCACCCTGCAACATCACAGCCTTGGAGAAACCTGAGCGCTGCAGTTTTCTTGAAGTGTGGAAGAAAGAAGAGTCAGCAGAACTGCAAGCTGCTGTTTATCAGTGGGGGAAAGGAGACAGAAGAGGAAGACATTGGCCTCCAATATAGCTCAAGATTGCCCTGAGCTTGTGCTGCTGCTGTGTCCCAAGAATAAACCCAAAACTGACATCTAGTTCACATAGTCAGTGGTTAAGACCAGAACACCGTAGGCTAAATAAAAATCTAACCATCAGATCTCCTGTGGTATGTTACCTGTAAAGTCTTCAAAATAGAAAACCAAAAATAGGTTTTTAGAATGAGATCTGAAAGGCTGAAACTCTTAACAGCAAATGCACTAAGACAAACCTTTACTCCTGGCTTAGCAGTAAGAACTGTCAGTTTGATGTATACAAAGGAAGAGATGATAGGAGAGCCTGGAGAAATCTCGGAGGTTCTTCATCCCTTTGCAGAAGATTCCTACAGTGGCACTCAGCTAGAAAGGCAAGGAGTTGCCAGGCTCTTCCAAGCACAGAAAGCATTACTGGAGTTTGGCTGGGCAGCTGTAACACCTCTGCCATTCATCCACTTCTCCTCAAAGGTTCCTGCAGCTCAGGAAATCTCCCTGCAAATGCCCTTTTCTGCAGACACTGTCCAGCCAACGGAAATTAACAGGATATGCTGAAATAGGATTTAGAATAGGAAAAATTAAGTTAGATATTCTGAAAACCGCTGAAAAGGTCGTATTTCATCAACAGAAATGATCACGAGTGTATTTCTCTTTTTTTATCGTTCTCCACCTGCTGGTGGGAATGTTTCAACACCGCGGTACAAGAGAGTGAGGGAAAGGATCTCTCCTTAGAAATAGGAATAAATTTCAGAAAAAATGCCCAGAAAGGAAAGCTATACACACACACACACACACAGAATCTCCGTAATCTCTTGCTCTTCCAGGAAAAAATACCATGACTCAGGATGACTAAAGACAAAAAAAAAAATAAAAAAATAAAAGCAGATGTAAACCCAGACTCCCATCAACTCCTACTGCAATCCCCAAATCGCTTCCTTCTCAAATTATTTCCTCCCTCTCAAATAGAGATGATGATTAAATAAAAGTGCATTTATTAACAGAAGGACAGAGTTAAATACATTCTTTTAGTAATAAAGAAGTTTGGAGATTTTAAAAGCAATTACTATATCAGTTTAGTCTTTGAACTGTTTAAACTATGGATTAATCTCACATCCTCCTGGCTCCTGCTCTTGCAAACACATGGGATCACAAAATACCAATAAAAAAAAAAAAAAAAAAAGGAAAAAAAATGTCAAAGCAAACAAATAAAAAAGTATCCAGAAGTGAAAAAAAGATCATCCAAATGTATCTACCTGTCTTTGGCAACACTAGGCACAAATACATGACAGAACAGACCGTTTTTTGCTAAAATGTTACATCAGCATCTGACTGTGTCCATGAAGTGTGCAAGTACAAGATTCTGGCATACAGCTGGAGCAAAAGAAAAAAGTTAATCTTTATAAACCACAAAATAACATCTGCTTACAAATGTGGTGCAGTTTCAAGTATGTTCTTGTGAGATCTCCCATCTTTACAAGCTTGGGCAGAGCTTTTTCACAGAATAAGAACAGAACCTTTCTGAAGATACCATGATGGAGAGACAAGGATGAATTTTGCTCAGCTCCACTTGTAGTGATAGGAATTCATTACCAGCTTAATGCACCCTGCTAAGCAACTGTAGGAAAACAGTTTCATCTTAGTCAAAGTGGTAAGTATATTGACACCCCTTACTTCCAACAGTCTTGAAACCAGCCTCATTTGACTAGATATTAAAAATCAGTTATATCTGTACAAATTTAAATTTGTTTGGAAACAAGAGTATGAAAAGTAATTTTCAAAGGGAAACATTAGAGGCGTCTAGATGATATATGGTACCAAACAAGCATGCTTGGGACAGTAAATCATTCCATCAAGCTGTGTCCCAGAGATCAAGTACTATTTTTTCAATTCACAATGAATAGCAAGTACTTGCTGTCTTCTTGTCAGCTGAAGCAGCACAGCAGAATACCCTCACCCTCCAGTAGCTGCACTGAGTCCAGTCTAACAGTAATAAGAGGTGTTTGTCAAACTGGAATGAAAAGACATACTGGGAAAAAAGAAAAAAAAAAAAGACAAGAACAAATCAAAATCGATTACTGAATCTAATGAGGTGTTAGAAGTTGCAAGAGCATACACACCACTCTAAAAATCCTACCCTACTATACACATGCATACAAGTCAAGAATTTTCACCTGCACGTGGCCAGTAACTTTACCATGAGAAAAATTACATGCTCAGTTATAAGGAATTAGAGCATAAACCAGGAAATCTTTGTTTTCTACTTAAGTCAAAAAAATCATAGGAAAACCCTAATTTTTGTAGTAGGGAGGAAAAAAACCCAACCCTAACACTTGAGAACTTGCTTCCCTATAGAGATAAAAATTAATTTGCGGAACATATTTTCAATAAATCCTTCAAACCCATGAAACATGAGTCAGACCAACTCTTAAAGCACTTTTAAAAAGCACTTTACAAACTCCCTTTGATCAATACTGGAGACATAAAACCACCTACAAGGTCAGCTGTAGAGAATATCAAGAAAAGCAAGGGCCACACAGAAGCACTTGCCTACACAGACAAAACAAATACAATACATATAAGATTTCAACACATTTTCAGGTCTTTTTAGAATTGGCAGAAAATGCACGTTCCCTTTAGTCCCACTGAAACTATAAACTTTACCCAGGTCTCAGCTTTGAGAGTCTGTTGAAACAACTTTGTTTTCCACAGTGTATTTTGTGTTGTCTACAAATGTTGGGGAAAAAAAAAAAGAAAACAACTTTTTTTTTTTCCCTCTTTAGTTTCTTTTTCTTCTTTGAACATATAAGATGATGCAAAGAACAAACTATAACACACTGTGGAATCTCTAAAACAAACACATCACTACAAATATAAGTGTTAAGAGATAAAGATCGGTAACTACAATGCAAAGAAAAAAATATTTAGGAATTAAACAGAAGGCAGAGGCCAGTCAAACACCAGTGCCAAAAAGCAAAACAATTTAAGAGCCAAACCACCACTTCATGCCCTCCACCAAAAGAAAGCCCAGGATGGGAACTGTGCAGAGACAGGCAGGAAACAGAGAAAAACAATAACCCATTTGCACATACAAAATACTATGGAGAGGTTAATATTGCTGTGCAAGTGAACATACCAAGATTAGGAGTTTGGCAGAACACCCTAACATGCTTTTTAGGCAATCCTGAAACCCAATGTACCATGGCAAGATTCTCCACGAACAGTACTAATGTCAAGTTTTAAGCTGCTTTAAGAGAATGGGAAACAAGCAGATTTCTTTATTTGGTATTTCAATCCACTCATTGACATCTGTCAGAATAGGGATGTTGCCCATAGGAACTGTATTAGCTTTGCAAACACAACGGTTTGCAGGATGCATTGACTCCAACCTACTTTTGTGTAGTATAAATTTTTAAATACAGGAATGGAGAAGAGGAAAGGACCCATGCAGGTTGTACAATGTAAAACACTTGTCATAAGCCTTTTAAGTTTCATCTTAAAAGTGTTTTCTACCATAACCCCTTCTGAATAAGCCCACCTGCAGGGATTCTGAGTTTTGACAAAGGTATTTCTTTCCACAAATTCACAATGATGTTTTGCTCAACTACGTTAAAACTTTAACTAAAGTTTGTAACACACATGATTTCATTTCCACTGCAGGCATGCCCATTTTGTTTCAGTAGGTCAGACTGAATATAACCTTCAGATAGCTAAACTGAGTGAAATGGGTCCCTCTCTGAACTTCAATCTGTTACATTCTTGCACTTGGTTTGCTGAAACAACCTGCGTGATGCAAGGGCATTACACTTCTGGGGCAGGCAGGGAGATGCTTACCAGTAGTATCTGTTTACGAGGCAGCAGTCCCAAAAATACTTCATTTATGTAAATATCTGACAGAAAGAATCAAGAAGCTTCAGCAAAATGAGAGTTATTTTTCCTATTATTTCACAAGAGGTTTGAAAATATCTCTTTGCTGTACATTTGGCTGGGAACTGTGCTGACTCAATGCACATGAATTCATTCCATCTCCTTGAAGTTGCCTCTAAAGACCCCTTTTATCGCAGTTTATTTATTACATTTAAAATTCCTTAACCACGTATGAAAATTACTTTTGGCTTAAATTTCATTACAATTACCTTTCAGTGGCTGAATTTCCAGCTTTGGGATTTAAGGGGATTTTCTGGGGCTTAATGCTTTTTTGTGCATATGTGCATTTAGCATTACTGTACTGTTATGGTATAGGAAATGAGGCACTTGTACTTAGAGAACACCAGCTTCTTGTTAAATTCAATCAGCAGACAAACAACTATGTCTTTGTCACAGAAGCCCAAGTTCAAATGCATAAGGATCAGATAATGAAGGAAAAAAAAAAATCTTGTATGACACAATATGCTTTCACTTTATTTATGAAGTGAATGCACGAGTATCTAAATCAGATGCTCTGGAACCAAAAGAGTTCAAATGAGTGTATTTTAAAGCCTAAAGTATGTTTAAGCAGTTGAGTAACAACATACACCACATTAAAATTGAGTTAAAAATCAGACTTCTCGTAATCTTAAATGTAAGAGAGGAAAAACCAAAACAACACAACACTCAAATAAATGGCCCTAAACTCCAGAATACTTTCAAAAATTTGGGGGGAGGAGGGGTTAAAAGAATCAGAAATCATTTTCAGAAACAAATTACCATCTCAACATCTTCATCTTTTATGTTCTGAATATGTAAGAGGAAGTGGGAATTGTCAGAGGTATGTATAACTATGCCTAAATTATAGCTATAAAGCCAGCTAGCCTAATTCTTAGAGAACTTCTAGTTAGAACCTACTCAGATTACACACAGATAATAAAAAGAATTAAGCTAGGAAGCTGAAGGGCTTTTTTGCCCACACATTACTTAAACATGAATCCAATTACTGAAGTTTCATGGAGCAGCTGTCTCACTCCAGTTTCCCCTAAAACAAAGATGATGTAGCTGCATTGCGGTGTTGAACAACCCTCAATTAATGTGGGCAAATGAAATCCCTTCTACAACTTTATTCTGCTATGGGAGGGGGTGTGGAGGAATCCCTTTTAGCATAATAAAAATGATGGTGCTATAATGAATAATTATTATGGGATTTTATAGCTGGAAGGCATGGTAGTTATTTCAAAGCTATTTGTAACCAACAGCCTTATAAAAAGCTAGAATGTATTACATATGTGCCGAAGGTAACTGCGAGCATGTATTAAACCCCAACATCTGAAATAACGAACGGATGTTTGTTTCTACGGTAACTACCTCTTTATCAAAAAAGTGTGCTGACGAGTGACTAAATTAATTATCAGCCTTTTAAGATTACTTTAAAGTCCTTATTTCTGTTAAGTACCCTGATATGAAAGCTCTCCTTTCTTTCTCTGACAGCTATATCATCCCCTTCCTTCCAGCAGCAATCTGGTTTTCTGGTGAAATGCATGGGATAAACCCTGGTAGATAAATTATTTCCAGTTCCTATTCAAAAAAGGGCTGATGTCAAAAAGCAGAGATTCCAAAAGGTGGTACTACCAACATGTAAAATGGGGGACAATGGGATCCCAGATACCCAGGTCCTGGATACCCATGATAAGTGGGTGGCTAGGTGGGCATCTGCCAGCTCAGCCCACCACACTTAGGACACAGGCAATAATCCTGAGATGAAGTATGAGTATCCATGTAGACTATGGAAGTGGGAGATGCAGCTGAACGTGAGTCTGTTCCTTTGAACAGAAGAACTAACTGCTCTGAATGACTTTGAGGGGGTCACCTGTAAGCATTAAAACAGTTCCTCTCAGAGTCAGTCTACTTTTTAAACAAATCTATACAGTTCATGGAATTAATCATTCAACGTGAAAAAAATTTTGAATTAAAGTAATAGAAAGGTTGGAATTTAATAGTTTTTAAAAGTCTTGGAAAAGCCCAATTTTATATGCTTCTTTGTAACATTTTGATTTTTGACACCTAGAAAGAAGACAGTAAGAACTTCAACAGTATGCAGTAATTCCTCTCTCTGTGCTCACACACTTAAACAGACATTTATACACACCTTTCTGGAAAGTACAAGTCATTTTAAGACATATCATGAAAAACTTGACGATTAGATTCCTGCCTATGCCCTTTTTAGTAGAGCCACAGCCTTTGTTTTTTACCAAAAGATGCTGCTTCTCATTAGGGTACACTTATGCAAATGTCAAAAATCCCATCCTGGGGTCCATCAATAGTTTCTGCCCCCCCTCCTGCAGATGTCTCAGTGCTTCTCTGCAGTTTGGATCTGCACAGCAGCAGACCCAGCTAGGTCTGAATGGGGAAGTAGCACATTCTCTGAGATGATGTGGGTATGCACATTCCTCACCTGCCTGTGCCTAAGGGGTGGAAGCAAGAGAGGGATTGCTACAGATTTCTTTGGCATGCTCCCCACAGGAATGTCGATGCAAAATCCAATGATCTGACTGTCACTGTGAAAGGAGTGTTGGGCGAGGCAGCACACGTGTAGGGTCAGTGGCTTTGGAAAAGCTCCCAACTGTAAGCCTGTTTGGGGGAGGGGGAAGGAGAAGCAGGCAGGCAGACCACTTACATAATACAGCCCTAGGCTACCTACCCATTAGTACCTTAGCACTAGTTTCTTAAAAAAGGTGAACAGATCTGCTTTATTTAAATGCTTTGTCATGAAACTACTTTTAAGAACTAGTTATTAACATTTCAGTATAAAAAGCATTGCCTCCAATGCAGGAAGACTGCATCTCATAGCCACATTTTTCTATACACATCTACTCTTTGTAATCACGATTCTGAAAGAGGATAAATTAAGATACACATTGAAACATTTGCTTTAAAAATGCAATTGATACACTTGAAAAGATGCTTCTTAGTCAAAATTAGTTTTTCCTCAACATTGGGGATATTGCATTTCAGCTTTCAGGAATTTAAAGGGACAATGCAACCAACACTGATGCCTGCTTATTGTAACAATAGAAACCATAATACTGTTGGCTTGAATCCATTAATGAATTAATCTTTGTCAGAAGAGTGTCTATAAAGAAGGTTCTTAAAAGACCCTGAAGACATTATAGCACTGATGGTTTACCATTATGTGGTATAGCAAAGTTTTACTCAACCAGTTCTAAAAGCAGACATATGGAGCCCATTAAAGCCCTCTCTTTTTTGTGGTGTAATTCTGAATGGCTGTATTATGCTACTTATTTAAAATATGGATTGTAGCTTCCACCACCAATTAATAAGAGTTCTACACGTTGCATGCAATTTATAAGATGCACAAACTTTGTTTCAGTTTTAGGTGCTGATGACAATGTCAAGAACTGTATTTCAGCTAACAAACAGGAGATTAGTATGATGAGAGCCTAATAACATTGACACTAATTAAATCAGGGAAACACAGTTTGGCTGCTGCTAAAGTCAACGAAGAGGTGCTTCGCCTGTAAATCAAGTATTTTGAATGGTTTGTCTTTTTTTTTTCTTCTTGTTTAATGTATACATCGCTATCCTCTGCCACACCATCCTCTGCATAACTCTACTCAGCCACAATATTCCCAAAGAGGGAATTTACATTAAATTTTCTAAATATTTTTAAAAAGAACCCCACACATGAAACTAATCAACTCAGCCAATCTCTCTCCCATAATAAAAACTGCCTTCTTCACTGTTCTTTCCCTTTGGTGCCGCATTCTGCCTTCTTACACCAGAATAATCTTTTCCACCTTCCTCTCTTTACTATGTTCTTTTGGACTTCCTAATAAAGCAACTAGGTCTCAGTCTGACACGTGGCTCCTCCTCAACTCAGTGGTTTTCAGTATGAACCTTGAAAGTCCCTTGCATATACCTTACTTCAGCACCAGGGCAATGCCAAGAAGGAAGAACCAGGGCACACACACTCAAGGTTCAAGTTCTTTCAATACTTTCTACAAAGTATTCTACACAAATAACAAAGAGTAAGGAAGCAAAGCTTAAGAGGTATTTACAAAAAAATGTAGCTGCATTGCACTTGCCCATGTACATATACTTATTGTCAAAAACTTCACAGCAAAGACTAAAAGAAAGCAACACAGGAAAGTTAGTTTATCTTTACTCAGTCCTCTATCCCTATGAAATGCAGTTAAAATGCAAAACTCACCAGGTTTAGTAAACTCTTCCTGTAGTTATGAAGATTTTCAAAGACACAAATTAGAATAGAAGAACTAACTCCCCTTTCTTACTGAAAACTTTACATTTTCAAATCCATGTGACCGCCATATTCAATTTGACATAGTAATATCTAGCACTAAAAAGCATGAGCTTTTGCCATGATATCAAAGAGAATCTGATAGTCCACAAAAATGTCTCATTTGCTGGCCACTAGAAGACTGAAGAAACTGGGAGGGAAGAAAGCACAGTCCAGTTAAGACTGTTCTCCTCACGTCAGCCTTCAGCCTGCAAAGTGCTTCAAGCCCACAAAGGTGAGGATGTACAAAGTTCTTTGTTGAACTGATGTGTTTCTCACTAAGCACATCACTGGCTTGGTTCAGCTCAGGAGCAGACCAAGATGAGGTGATCATATGCTGGACAATTTTGGCAGCTAATGCTTATCTGCACCTGTTAAATATTACAATCAAAGTTGAAGCCAGACTTAGATGAATATAAGGTTCCCCACTAAATGCTTAATCAAGCATTTTGCAATTTTGCAAGCAACTTGCAACTTTACAGCAACACTGTTGTAGCTTTTTCCTTGCTATTTTGGCCGCATTGGCTTTATTGTGAATGAGAAAGAAAAGATCATCTCCCTGTGAACCCAAGAAAAGCCTCTACTATGAAAATCAGCCCTTAGACTTTATCTCCTTTCTGTAGTTCTAAACCCTTGAATACTTCCTATAGCAATCGTATAATCAAGAATTAACAATCAAATATAAGACAAAGCAAACATTCTCAGATGAGTCACTGTATTCTTTATATTATACATTTGTTAGCTTCTTTGTCAAGCAATCATCAGCTAATTACTGGACTAACTATAGAGCACCAAAATTGTTACATCTGCTCAGACATGGCCATTGAGGGGAAAAAAAAAACCCAAACCCCAACCAAAACCAAAAACAAACAACAAACTTATTTGAGTTAAAATGAAAGTGTACATAATCATAGTTTTCAAAGGATCTCATTAGAAGTTTGCTTCAGCTACTCACAATTTTTCCCATAAATATGTCCTTTATGTTTCCAAGAGGACTGGACAGGTATATTATCCACAATCAGGATACTCTCCCAGATCTTGGGCATTTGAGCAGATTTGGGCTCCTCATTTGTGTTGGTTTGACCTTGGCTGAATGCCAAGTGCCCACCAAGCTGCTCATTCACTGTCCCCCTCCTCCTCTCAGCTGGACCCGGGGGAAGAAAATAAGATGAAACTAGTGGGTTAAGACAACAGCAGTTTAATCAAGAAGCAAAGCAATGCCACACACAGAAGCAAAAGAAAAAGATTTATTCTCTACTTCCCCCCAGCAAGAGACGTCTGGACCTTTTTGGGAAGCTGGGCTCCAATTGTGAAGCAGTTGCTCTGAAGGACAAGCTGATGTGCACCCCACACACCTCTTCCTAGCTTTTATAGTTCAGCTGATGTCATATGGTATGGAATATCCCTTTGGTCAATTTGCATCTCAGTCGTGTCCCCTCCCATGATCTTGCCCTCCCCATCCCACTGCAGGGAATGTTGAAACCCAGCCTTGGTGCTGTGCCCTGCCCAGCAGTAGCCACAGCACGGGGGTGTTATCAGCACCTTTCCAGCTCTCAGTGCAAAGCACAGCACTCGGAGGGCTGCTGTGGGGAAAATTAACTCCAGCTCAGTCAGACCAAAGACACTCAGTTCAGTATCTGGAAAATTCCAATAGATCAGGTAACATTACAGAAACAAAAACAATTTTCCCCCAGAAAATAGGGTGTGATTTTTTTCTTTGCTTTTGCATCCCACACACACACACAAAGCAAGCAAGGCATAATGTTAAATGCTACAGCAAAAGGGTTTACTGGTCTTTTAACCAATATAAAAGCCAACAGAGTGGCTAAGACAGAACTGTCCACTGTACAATGCTTCAGGATTCACAGGGCATGGTTTGTAGCAAGGACCTCTGTATCCAGGAATGTTTACAGAACATCCTCCACTGCATCAGTGACCTGTTAAAATCATCACACTATCAACACCGAAATGCATCTCTCTCTACTGACAGTTGTTCAAATGGCAAAGCACTCGCCAAGAAAGGACTGGCTTTTGTTCAAAGAAAACAATGCAACATGAACAACAGGCAGCCAAGCTGTAATGGCAGCTTTTAAAAGTAGCAGTTAAAAAACAATAATAAAAAGAAAAAAAGTCAAGAAAACTAAACTTTTTTTTTTAAGGAACTGTAAGTGGACTGTCTACTACTGCAAGAGATACAGGTACCACTGCTGGCAGATATTAAGTTTCCAGTGCTGTTATAACAGCTGAGAATGATTAGACAGTTTACACAGGACTGCTCCGAGCTCGGCGCACATTGTGGGGGCCATCAGGTCCTGCAGCCTAAACACAATTTTTGATTTAATGGATAAATGAATTTTGCTAAACCACTTCAAATACAAGAATGTTTTCTGAATCTGTGCACAGGCTGTTAGTGTATTTCCATGAAGTCTCATTCCAAAGAGATCACAACACACTTTGTCAGACCCAATAAAAACTGCACCCCAAAATCCCCTTCCAATGAATTCAGTACTGTTTTCTATAGCTGCTTGTAAGCTTCTACATTGACTTCTTGTTTGGCAATTATTTTTCTTATTACTAAATGGTAACTTTCTATGAAACTTGCTTGCTTTTCCTGAAAAAGGGTGGGTGGGGTTTTTTCCCCTATTTCTCTGCCTAATCTCCCCTCACCAATGGAAAACACTTCCTCATTTTTCTCCATCAAATACACTGGTTCCTTTGCTGTTTCTTCCACAAGAGCATCTCTATGCTGTGGAAGCATTATGATCTTGATCCTAAAGGAAAGGTCTGAGCCTTAAGAAAAAGACAAAATAAAGGTTGCAAGATCACTTTCACCGCATCTTTTACAGCTCAGTTGCCAGTGCCGTGGAATTTGACTTGTTCTTACAAATGCCATTACTGAAGATCTGAAATTGCTGCTGTGATGATGCAAGCATAGGAAGGAAGTAATATGGCAGCACTCTAATGCATTACCAGAATTTTGCACATTAATATATCAGTAATTAAGAATTAATTAGGTGGTCTCAAAAGAATGTCTCCATTTATAAATGGACTGTCTTCTCACACTGATGTATTAAAAGTCTGTCTAACTTAGAAGCCAATGCACTGAAGCAGCTTCAAGACAAAAATCCATGGGGAAGAAAAGAAAATTTTTTTAAAAAAACAATATGGTGGCTTCCAATGCAAACAATATGAACCTCTGCAGTACACAGTGGGCCCATTTCTGGAATTACAGACTTCAGAAACAACACATACAACACAGGCTCTTCATCAACAGGCCAAGTACGAAGTCCTTCACCCATGCTGGGGTAATCCCCTCTATCAATACAGGCGGGGGGATGAAGAGACTGAGAGCAGCCCTGCACAGAAGGGCTTCCAGGGACTGATGGACAAGATGGACACCAGCTGGCAATGTGTGCTTGCAGGCCAGAAGGCCAATTGTATGCTGGCCTGCATCAAAAAGAAGTAATGCAAGGGGAAGGTTGAGGACAGGGATTCTCCCTCCCCTACTCTGCTCTGGTGAGACCCCACCTGGAATACTGCATCCAGCTCTGGAATCCTCAGCACAGCAAAGACAGGGACCTGTAGGAGCAAGTCCAGAGAAGGGCCACAAAGCTGATCAGAGGGAGCACCTCTCCTATGAAGAAAAGCTGAGTGTGTTGCAGTTGTTCAGGCTGGAGAAGAGAAGGCTCCAGGGAGACCTTATTGTGGCCTTTCAGTACTTAAAAGGGAAAGATGGGTCAATCTTTTTGGTAGGGCCTGTTGCCCTGGATAATGGTAATTACCCCTGGATAAAGGGTAATGGTTTTAAACTAAAAGGGGTAGATTTAGACTGGGTATAAGAAAGGGTTTTTTTTATGGTAAGGGTGGAGAAACACTGGAACAGTTTGCCCAGAGAGGTGGTCAATGCCCCATCCTGATAAACATTCACTTCTGGTTGGACATGGCTCTGAGCAACCTGATCTAGTGGAAGATGTCTTTGCTTACTGCAGGGGGCTTGGACTAGATGGCCTTTAAAGATCCCTTCCCATCCAAATGATACTATGATTCTGTGATAATGTTCTCTCCTTCACAAATTTCAAGCAGGAGTCCAGCACCTTCACAGTCCAGGAGGCAAATACTGCGTGGGAAAAATTAAAAACTCTACTAAAAGGCTTTCAAGCTTCCTTCACACATGCATGCTCCCCACAGAGGAACTACAGTCAAGATATACAGGCTGTTCACTGGAGTATACTTTCCAGTTTGGAGACCAGTGTTTAGAGGTCCATTTTCCTCCCTGTTTAGTAAATTAGGTGGTGTTACTCATATGGCCACTGAGGCCTTTATGACCATCACTTCTAACATTCTTGTGGCATATGCTATCAATAGGAATTTATTCTTTCCCACTTCTTAAGGTATCTGAGTAACTCTCAGGTTAAGTTTAAGAAAAATATTCCCTGCCCTGGTTTAAGTAAGAACAGAACAAATTCCATTCAGTGATTTTACTTTTCAGCTCAGTTCTTCTAACTCACTGCACTGTCTGAAGTCATCAGCCTGTTTTGACAATGTCTGCTGCTGGCAGCGATAACACCCCTTGTTTAGAGTCAGCACCAAGGATTGGTGAGCAGACCATGGCCACTGCTGGATTTTGTGTACCACATTGGGGGGGTTGCAGAAAGTAAAACGTTGCACCTGCATGGAGAACAGACAGGACAGGTGACCCCAAACTGACCAAGGACAAATTTCATCCCACATATGACATATTCAGTATTAGGCTGAGGGATCACAAGGGTGTCATTCATCTTGACCCTTCATGGTTGCTTCTTCAATGGCCAATATCAGAGAAGGAGTCTGTCTGTTCTGCCTTTAATCCCTACCTGTGTGTTCCTGAATCCAGTAGCAGTATCCAGCTTCTGAACACAGTTCCCATTTGTTGCTGGGCCCAGTCTGGGACTTTACCAGTGCCTGCTCCACAGCATCAGTGGTGATGGTGATGTAATTGCCATAGGGGATGTGTGTGATACTGGTTTTGTATATATTTGTATAGTCCATTTTTATTATTTTCAGTTTCATTAAAAATGTTTTAGATTCCTTTTCTAATCACTAAGTCTCTCTCCCTTATTCCTTTTCTCCTCCCCTTTGGGGAGGGAGGAAGGGTTAACAGAGCATCTGTTATAGGTCTAAAGGGCTGCCCTGGCCCTAAACTGTGACAGTCCCAAATTAAAAGACTGTGGTAAAGTAAGAGTTTGCATTTACTGTTCCATTGACTAAAATTGGCTTTTTATTATTATCCTCAATGTAAAACTAACCATTATCATAATTCCAGAGTCTTTTTCTTCTGTGAGACTTACTGAAGAACTCTTCACATATTCTCCAAGTTGTCTTATTTCTGGATTTAATGAACAATACTGAAGGTAATAAAGCCACTAGCCCTATCTATTTAAGCTATGTCCAGCAAGATGTGATAGGCATCAACATATAATGTCAAACAGTTGACATTTCTGGAGGCTTTTTGCTCTTAACCCCAAAATAAACCAATAGCAGATGAGCCTTGTCAACAATTTGCTAGTTGCTTAGTACACTCTGACTACCATGTTCTAGAATGCACACTATATATCTGGTTGGTATTAAAGTGCATAATGAAAAACATATTTACATCCTGTATTTTTCCAATCTTATTCACTATATTACAGGATTAATGGGCTTACAGCTCATGTCAGGAGCTAAATTGTTCTAATAAAATGTGAAGCATTTATCTACTGAGAGGCTGGAAAGGGCACAGTTTGTTGATTGTCAAGTCTGAAACAACTCTAACAAGAGTGTATGTTACTTAACCTCATACATGCACGTAAGAGTTTACATGTTAAGCCCATGCCGAGTAAATAAAATTCAGAAACCTAATGGAAATGCGATTCTCTTATTTTTATTGTGCATTAGTAACAAGCTTGGCTCTGTACTAGAAAGAGCCTGTTTTGTAGCTCACCTCAGCTACTTCTAAGATATCTAAGGCCTCATTATAATCTACATAAAACATGGAAATTACTGGGCAAATAAGCAAAGCAACACAGTCTTACCAGAACCCAGAAAAATCACTGGATAAGCAAAGTGTTCATTGACATATCCAACTATCACAGCATTTCACCCAGCACTTGTGAACCAAAGGTGATATTCTCATTTCACTCAGCTCAATGGATGAGCAGCCATTCATTTCATATGGCCAGAATTCTCCCTGTGTCTTTGCCCTAAAATACATAGAAAGCAGTTTAAACAAATAGAAGTACACCGCTCTGAAGTCTAAGCATGAGGTTTGGACAAACACGATGGTCACATCATATTGTTGTTTCTGAAGAATCCTCTCATCCAGCATGTTGGATAAAGGCCCTAAAAGCAGAAAGTACTGAATGTTATGAAACAGGTCTTCCAAGTTCTAAACATCAGAACAAAAATAAAAAGTAGATAGCAGAATGTAAGCAGAAACAGAGAACTAGATAACACAATCAAATTTATTTCCTATAAGAGAAATGCAGAGTCTTCACCATTGTAGCACTGTTACAAGTCTATGCCAGGGGCATATGTGTATTCCCGTTTTCCAGATTAAGAAAGATGAAGACAGGAGGTGGACTGAACAACTTCACCAAGGTCACACAGGCTGGGTCTGAATAGAAAATAGGTCTTCTGTATGCTGAGACAGCTCCTTATCATTGCAGTCATCCTGTTACAAACCTGTAGTAAAACTGAATGGTTGTTGCAGAACTTAACTCATGGAACTCTTAAAAATCCTCAGATGATTAAATTTTAAAAGACTTCAAAGCTTCCTACAAAGATGTCTTTCAAAACAAAAATGAACACATAAAAAACATTTTCAATAAAGACAGGGGTTTTTTGGATGTTAGAGGACAGGAAGAAGGTGATACTTCCAATAAACATGGAAATTTCATCAATAAGCTCAAATAGAAAATGAAGGATTTACATGCAAGGCAGAAGAGCTTATAGACACTTAGAAAAAACATGAAGGGAGAATAAATGATAAAAATTATGCTAAAACTGCACATGACTGAGAGGAGACACAACAAAGCAATCTAATTAGAAATGGGAAAGGTAGAAGAGTAGAATGGGTGTCTTTAAATACAGTGGAGAAACACCAGACTGGAAAATTATCACTCTAGAAATATAACCACATATGAATGGATGCAAGTCACAGAAAGATGTATAGAAAAGATAACTCAAACTCTCACTGTTTCCACACTACACAAATATACACTTAGCTGGAGGACGTCGCTTTAATTCAATCCTGCAGGTACTTAGCACATTCAACACATCCCCAAATCTGCTGTTATCCTCCTTATTGTCAGCCCAAGGCATCAGAGTTTGAGACATCAAACAATGATGATGTACCAGACTTAAAAATCTTGAACTAGAACAGATGGAGCATATTTGCCATTCAGATATGTATAGCTTTATCTCCTCATCTTGCAGGAATACCATTAAAAATTGAATTAAATGCAGTGGCTTCTGTATTTCAGATCCACTTAAATTATAGCAGGCTGGCTGAAAGAATGACACTTAATGGCTATAGGTCTTTTTTTAATCCACATCAGAATTCCCTCATAAAGAAGACAAAAGAATATTAAGTTTACCTGTGCACTCTGGAAGCTTAGCATTCAGCACATTTCAAGCAGAAATTAAAATTAGTATTTAGCAAGTGGTTACTGATTTTTTTTTTTTAAAGTTAGTTATTCTTTGGGAATGTAAATACAGTCTTAAAAACAGACAAAAAACCCTAAAAGCTACCTGGCTGACATGACATAGATTAGATTTGTAATGTGCATAATAAGACTCAATAATTAAAAGAAAGATACTGTCAGGTCTGAGGAGGTAAAGACAAATAAGCTATATACTTTTTTTTAATATTCTTAATATAAGAAATATACGTTCTTAATTTTGGAAATGACTTATTTTTAAAACTATGTTTCCATTTTCAGATAATTTCAAGTCAGTAAAGCCTCAAGCAACTTCACAGCCCAAGTCTGAAGTGCCTCAAGACTCTACATAATTTGTCATTTTCAAAATGTGATAATCTTATTTAGATATGCATTCTTTATGAATGTATAAATTGTTCTTGCAGTAATTAAGTCATCCTGCTACAAACATCTATTTTCATATGAAGAGCTCCATCCTTTGTATCTGAAAGTTAAATATGTCAGCATAGAACTCCATATAAATACTTTTTCAGACATGTATCTTGTAATGAAAAAAGCAGCAGTAAAAAAAGGCACACTACAGAGCAGTGATGCCCAGTCACGCAGGTTCTGCTATCTCAAACACAATGAGAATGAAGAATTCACATCAGAGGGGAAGCATTTTCTAAATCTTTGATCCTTGCCATGGCTGCAATATTCTACATGCAGGTGTGTGCATAGTCATTAAACTTGGAGGCAGGAAACTTATTTATGTGCTTGTTATCCTTCATAATAACCATCTACATGCCTAGAGATTAACACTCTTAGCCATGTAAATCAGTGATAAAATTTAAGCTGCACTGTGATAAAACAGTACCCTCTGCACCAGAGGAACTGAGGCACAGAAGTGAAAGAAAGACTTGCAGTGTCCACTTAAGCTGTGTGTTCAACATTTATTTAAAAAAAAAGGAGAGGTGGAACTTCTTTGCAGACACACAAGCAAAAGTCCATTATGCAGGTGGTGGGGTAGAAGAGTCTGGCTTGAAACATACTGACCAGCTCTATTGGTAACCAAGAACCAGGCACCTTGGATTCAAATTTCACACTCTCACCACTAGACCACAATCCCTCCAGAGCATTTAAGTCAAGCTGTAAAATAGAACATCAAACAGTAAATGCAAGGCTCTAGTATGTACTTGAATACTGTGAAGAGCATTCAACTAATCAGATTTCTCCTTGGCTAAAGGTATGTAAAGAAAAGAGAAATTACTCCATATAGTAGATTATCACCAGGATCTCTACACAGTTACTACAAGGCAAGAAGAGAGAGTGTTTCTGCTACAAACTAAACATGAATGACAAAAAAAAAATAAAAAAATAATCAAGAAACAAATTAACAAGCAATGATGACAAACATTTGTGGCTAAACAAAATTTTTAATGCTTAAGTCACAATTTCATAAGTCAGCAGTGTAAGATGGAAATGCAAAAGCAGGATAACAATAAATATTTCTGACATTAAATCACTTCAATACAAGTCCCTTGAGAGCCACGCTATTCCTCTACAGCACTATATTTGACTGTGTGATTCTTCTCATTATGTATCTGCCAGGCTTCACTGTGACTTGAGGTATTTCCAAGAAGAGAGATTAAGCCCAGAATGGCACATGCTATGCTGAACCTCACAAAAACCTATAACCAATTACCATTTTCTGTAGAAACAAACTTGGTAATGAAAATTTTATATTGAAATTGATATACTGAGCAAAAGCATTGCTAACTCCAACAGCAGTCAATAATGCTTGAGAGAAAGATAAAAGAAACCTCTTGTTGGTAAAGGCATATTCACCTTCGCATTAAGAATATTCCCAGTCTGTGATACTGAAGTCTAAACCTAGAAGCATGAGATTAAGTAGTTTCTCATAAATATTCTAATCTTAGTAAGCTTTTTTATTATTATTATTTCTATATAAAAGCATTTCCTACTTAACCCTGCAATGGTCAAACCTCAGATTCAGCTGGAATGGCTATAGCTGCCTGCTTTGGTAAAAATCCACCTAGTTAGCATGACATGGGCACAGCGAATAATTTCATTTTCTTCTACCCCTTCTCAATTCCATAGCAGGATTGAATGAAAAAATAAAAATAAAATTTAATTAAAAAAAATAAAAATCACTCATGTCTTGTTCTTTCAGATGTACCAAGTGTCCCCAGTCACCATTCTTTACCTCAGAGGAACACAGGCCTTTATAACCCCACGACTCAACTTCTACACCTATAAGAGATATCCCTCACTTCAGAGAGGTGTATGGGAGTGTCCAAAACACTATCACACAACGGGAGAGTAAATGATTTTCAAAGACACCATCACACCAGACATGTTGTTAGGAATGAGGCCACACTGCTAACCCTACATGATCGAAGACGGGGACCATGGTGGATCAAGAACTATTGCTACTGACCACTCCACCGCATCTTCTCCTGGATTTTGAAGTGTCCACGCATGTATTTTTTTAAAGCTGTCCACATCTAAGGATATGAACTACACATGTAGCTGTTTATCAGGAGAGTGTGTACACTGAGCTCCCAGCAAAGATAAAAGCAACAGAAAGTAGATAAAAAAAAATGTTAAGACTTTAGTAATTAGAAAAAGCCAGCTGCAGCTAATAAGGAGAAGGAATGTTAAACTGGGATCTTTTTGAATTTTTTTTTTTTTAAACTTTACTGCAGCTGAGACACAGAAGCCAAGTAAATCACTGGACTCTTTCACTATATGACTATTGGTAGAAAAGTGTGCATGGAAAACCTACTGCAGCTGATCTGGTAGGAACACAAGCCCTAAATGGAGGTCTTCGTTCAGGTCAAGCTTTGGCAAATTCTAATCCTTCTCAGGTGACATTACTTGTATTCAACCACATTCAGTTGATCTCTTCAAATATTTTCCTTCCTCTCCTCCTTAAGCCTTCCAGAGTGTGTTTAAGTAGCACAGACTAATGTTATTTTACCCAATAAGCCTCATATTACACCAGGCTCAATATGCAGTAGTTTCACTTAGCGGCTGCTTGGAAAGCTATTAAGAGAAAACAATATGAAACCAACTCTGTCTTCAGATTCAGGTTTAATAGAGTCACATTTCAACCCCTTTCCAAAAGTCAAAAAACCCCTACATATTGATGGTGCTGCTAATGTTACAACAACTGAAATAAAGTTGGAAGCAGCAGGAGTTTTTCCAGGAGTCTGATGGAAAGAACTAAAAGTAATGAAAAAGGGTTCTCAAATACAGCATTAGCAAAGTGAACGACGGCTCTTAAAAACAGAAGTGTCTGACTTTCAGTCTTTCTGTAGTACCTGACAGAACTACTGCACGAGATAACAGCACACCAGAGCAAGCACCACTTCAGAAATATACATTATACCCAAGAGATTGACATTACCCCCAGATTTACAACAAAATGAGTGAGGCCGGACTTGGATCTAGTATCTTAACCATTACATTCACAAGGCACTCTTTGGCATTTGGAAATATTTAGAAAATAAAAATGGAGGAGCAAGGAACTCACATGATGCAAAATTAGCATGATATAGAACCTTACTTTTATGATAATTTTAAATGGCTCAGATCACCCAGCCAAACTTAGGTTTTCATCTTTTCTTTGATTTCATCTCTTACCTTTCAATTCCACTGTGCATTAACAGCTTTTTTTTTTTTGCATGGAAGCATTAACAGGAAGGAGAAAGGAAGTAAGAGGTGGATCAAGACTTCTGCTAGACTGGGAGTCTTGAAGAGGGGAAGTGACAGAGCTGGGAAGTCCTCTGTCACTGCTAAATACCAGAAGCTCCTCTCGGCTGATCTCAGTACTCCAATAAAGATGTTTGCAACTAGACATGCTTCAGTAGCATACCCCAAGGATTCCTAAAAGGAATGAACTCTTTCCTCTCCACAGATGAATATTACTAAAAAACAAGCAGGCACAAGCTAGGTACTGGACACATTTCCAAACCACCTTTCACAGAATGGTTCAGGTTGCAAGAGACCTCTAGAGGTCATCTGGTCCAATCACCCCTTTCAAGCTTGGCCACCTAGATGCAGTTGCCCAGGACCACATCTGAATGGCTTCCAAGGATGGAGATTCCACAACCTCCTTAGGCAACCTGTGCCAGTGCTCAGTCACCCTCACTGTAAAAAAAAAAAGTATTCAGAGGGAAGCTCCTGTGTTTCAGTTTGTGACCACTCCTTCTTGTGCCATCACTGGGCACTACTGAAAGGAGCCCAGCCCCATCCTCTTTGCAATCTCTCTTCAGCTACATTGAAGAGATCCCCCTCAAGCCTTCTCCAGGTTGAATGCTTCAGCTCCTTAATCATCTTTGTGCACCTTTGTTAAACTCTCTCCAGTATTCCATGTCTCTCTTGCACTGAAGAGCCCAGAGACAGATAAAATACTCCAGGTGTGGCCTCAGCAGTGCTGACTAGAGGGGAAGGATCACCTGCTGGTAACACTTCCTCTTACGCAGCCCAGAACACCATTAGCCTTTCTTGCAGCAAGGTCACATTGTTGCCTCATGTTCAACTTGGTTAGTGTCCACCAAGCCCCTCAGGTCCTTTTCTGCCAAGCTGATTTCCAGATGGGTGGCTCCCAGCATATATTAATGCATGGAGTTGTAATTTCCTAAGTGTAGGACTCTGCACTTCTTGTTGAACTTCGATTTCTCCAACCTTTTGAGGTCCCCCTGGATGGGGGCAGAATTTCCAGAATCCTGCTGGCACAGGATGCATATAACAAGACATTTTTAGCAAAAGAACAGACAATATCCTCCTCTTCTTGTAACCAAAGCTAAGTAAAACTAGATTCCCTTTGACACAATATAGAAGTCTCTGTATTGGGTTGCAGAGAGCATGTGAAAGACAGATGGACGGAGCATGTGAAGCACAAATACAGGAAGGTAACAGGAAAATTGTTGACCCTCTTAGGGAAAGAGATACAGAAGAGGCTGAACTCTGCTATCTGAAATGGAGGAAATGCCTCCTTTTTTTTGTACTAGTACATGCCCTTGACACGTAGGGGCTACATAATCCAGTGAACATGGACAAGTCTGAGAATCAAAACTGGAGATCAAATACCAGACTTTGCCCCAAACTGTTAATCCCAAGGTTATTCTGTGCCTGCTCTTCCTCCTCTATACTCTGTGGCTTTTACTTACATCCTTCTTCAGAAGGGTTCAAGTATTTTTACTACTACACACCTGTACTTAAGTAGAGATACACACTGTGCAGCACTGGCTGGCCTACAGGTTCTATGCACCTAAATTAAGATTTTACAGAAGACTTGCTTCTCAACTTTAGAGCACACATGTTGCATTGAAGCAGTTCCTAGTTTTTTGTTTCTCCAGCAATCCTTCTTTAAAAAGCCACAAACAAAACACAGTAAACTTGAATCAATGTAAGCTTTACAGGGAAAAAAAATAAAATTAAACATTATGAAAATATTGGGGATTTTTCTCATCCTGTTTCCCAACTACAAGTACAAATGTTTCCTAATAGTCAATTCCCAAAAAAACCTCTGAAGGCCAAGGACAGCAGGTGAAGTTCTGCAAAATCTGAGACTGAATGAAAGAGTTATGATAAACAGTTAGAATTCTGCAGTTTAATTAGCTAAAAAGAGAAACTGTGACCCTCTGTCATCTCAGAATCAGTGAAGATGCTGCACCCCAACATACAGTGGTAGTGCTGTGAGAAATACAGTCAGAATCCAAAGCACCTGTCTGGAAGCACCATTGCAATTAGATGCTCCCATTATTATCTCACATACTGCCATAATGTTAACACCTCACACTAGAATGGCACTTAGCATTTGCATAAAAGAGGAATTTATTTCCTATGACCACTGATGCATACATGTAGTCACCAAGAGTTTTACATGTGGAAAGACTAACAAGAGCAACCCCTCTGACTTCCTGAAGGTACCCTCTTACCAGCAAGGCAGACTTCCCAGCACTGAACCACGTCAGGTAGAGAAGAGAGACACAAAACAGGCAAACCTTGCAAGAGTGAAGCATCTCAGATTAGAGGCTATTTGTAATTATTTTGCAATAATAGACAATAGATTTAGTTTACACTAAAACCAAGTAGCTGCTGTGTTGTTGTGCTGTGAACACAATCCAACGCACCCTGAGTGGCACTGACCCTGATGAGTTACAGTTACTCTTGCTAAGTCAAATCTGAATCCATGTCCATCACATTATTAGTATGCACTGTGTGAAATGAGATCTAAATGAGTTCTAAAGTAGCTGCAATGAAAGGCCAAAGAACATTACTGCTTGTGGAGGGAAATCCGGGGCAGATTCTGACCTGGCAACCTTAATTCAGAGGTCATTGTCTAAGCAGGGCCAGCAATGCAGGGCCTCACCTCAGCTGGGATCTTTAAGTACCATCTCTATATAAAGTGAAAGATGATGAAGCATTAATTCCCTTTCATAAGAGTTGTAGCAACATGCTTGTCAGTGGAGTCACTGGGTAAATTGATAGGTTTATAATGAAAACATATCCTATCTACCAAAATTTTTATTAATTCAAGAAAGAAGCAAAAGCAAATTAGTAACACCTATCTTTGCTAAGCATCATTGCTGTTTCAGTGGTTCCCAACTTGCCCAGCAAGTTTAAGTATGGACACACTGGGTGTTGTCAGCGCTGCTATGCATCTGCAGATTAATGTGTGTACACATGACAGCCATTTGTCTGATGTGGCCAGTTTGGGGTTTTCTTGGTATTTCAAAGGTGGCAACCATACGGCTGAAAAGACCATACATTAGTGCAGAGTATATATTTGTGTGTAACATATTTCAGCCAGCATTTCAACTCAAAAAAGAAAATAACATGTCTGGATGAGGACATTTGTTATATTTTGTCACACCACTGCAATTCTCTAACACAAATACTGTTGTCCCTTTGCATTGTAAAGCAGTTCAAATTTCTCCCAATATATAAAAAAAGGCACAGATATTCTCTTTATTGCTGTCTATGGTCTACTTGGGAGTTAGTGTTCATGCAAGTGTCCAGGGAATAAAAAAAAAGCACAAATTTAAGCAGTACCTAAAAGCTGACATCACAAACACTACTTATCTTTTAAGTCTCTTCCTCTGACTCACTACATCCATGTTTGGGTCCGGTTTTCATCAAGATGGGGAAAATCATGACAATTCTCAAAAAAAAAAAGCCAAAACTTTCTGCAAGGTAAATTTGAGACTCATAATCCCTAAACTGTATGTTCTGGATTATTTTCAGATTTACATTTTTTAATCCTAGAAAGCAAACACTATTTTCTCTAAACAGAAGAATCAGCCTAGAAGGTTTTTAATAATGTTTTGGATCTATGTTAGCTATACATGACATTTGTTATTTGCCATTCAAAACAAAAACCAAACACCACCAAAACATAACTGATTAATTACTGCATGCCAAGATTTGCAAACTGCCTGCTATCAAAAGATATTTTTCCCATTATGATGAAAGAGCATGAACATTTTTTGTACTGCTCAGCAGATGGGATCTTAAAAACCTCCTCTTGATCACATAATCAAGGTACCTAAAATAATAGTTGGTCCTCTGCTTTCCCTTAAAAAAAAATACATCAAGTCTTTCTGTCCCATACTACCATTTTACTCAGGGGTTTTTTATGGCCTTTTGTTCCTCACAGTTTGTACTTTTAAAGTCCATAAACAAGAAGAAAGGTGAGGAAATTTAACCACCAGTCTTTCACATCTACCACTTAAAAAAAAATTTGAATAGACAACTTTGCATTTAAGCAACAAGCAATTGCATCAGACTAGAGTAATATTAAAGCAAGGCTATATAAATTCATTGCATTTGTACCTAAATACTCTCGAATGCAACACTCCAAGGATGAGACTGTGTAACCTGTACACATCCAGAAAATACTAGCACCTACTCCATGGAGTACAGTGTAATAAAGGTCAGAGATGAGCATAGCTTCAAAAATCATGGTGCTAAAAGGGAGCAATCCCAAAGTAAACACATACAATTAAGGTCTCAAATCGTAGTCTCAGAGGAAGATCTACAAAGGAAAGTACTGTGATACTCTGTTTTAGTTGAGTTACAGCTGTCATCATCTGAGCATTCCATGCTCAGAACATTGACTTTCACATCAATTAAGTATTTTGAAATAAATTTATGTCCAAACACCAATTTCTCATAAATCCTCCTTCCCACTCTCCCTCTCCACTGCAGAAACTGCATTGGAAAGGTGATGTTAGAGTGTCAGACTTACTCTTTCACTCTTGTGCCTCCATGATTAACACTGTCGCACCCCTATCTGCTGTTTTGGGGAATACACTGGAGAGACAACCACCCCGATCCTTTTGACTTCATTTCTCCTCAGAGTTTTGCAAAACTATTAGAGAAAATGGATAGGATAGTTCACATCATTGTGAGAGCTGGAACAGTCAGATGCCGAGAGAACGAAATGATGCAGCTAGGTTTCAAGTCAAGCTTACAAAGTTACCTTACTGGCCACAGATACAGAAAGCTCAACAAGTGTAACAGTAAACCCCGGTCAATAGCTCCATACATAAAGGCCACCTAACTGGACAAAGCTGCCACATAGACTGGAGAAACAGCTATACAACCCAAACTCTTCATCTTCCTGATGGTGCTCAGCAGCAAGATCTACTTGATGCTTTACTTCCTAAGCTGCATTAGTCAGATAAAGTATCAAAATCTCATAACACAAATCTATTCCATATTCTACACCAAAAATTACTTGGGAACAGGCTTTAAACCCAACGCTACTGTCTCAAAGTGATAGAATTACTCTGCATGCACAAAGGGTCTTTGCAGCATCCAATGGACACTTTCCAAAGCACTACATCTGCTAAACAAGTGCTACAAAGACAATAAGTATACAAACCATGGCAGTTTTGGACTCTAAGTGAAAGGATCAGGCTGTTACATTCGAGCATTTTCAACATCCAACATGAATGAAGTCATCTTTACACTACGAAAAGGATTAGCAAATACTTGGAGCCTAGAAAATACAGTAGGTCTCTCTTGTACAAAAGTCTGATGTGAAAAGAGAGGCCACGTCTGAGGAATTTAGTCTTAAAAAATACATGAAACTAAATAAATCTCTAGTAAGAGAAAGTATAACTTTCAGGAACCATATCTGTTAAAGTTAAGAGCTGCTTCAACATGTAATTTTAATATAGGTGAGAAGACTGGATCAACCACATCCATTCTCATTTGGGGATCACTGTAGCTTACCTCAGGGACTAACAGTGAATATGTGTACATCTGAACTACATTTCAATTATAGATAGAGGTTATCAAGTCATCTTATTTTATATTTATTGAGTTTGGGGTATACTTTATCTGATTAAAGGCAGGCACCTACTGTAGGATGAGTTACACTGCATCAGCAGCTCTACAGACTGTAACAGCTAGCACTACATCAATTATAAAAGAAAATGTAGACATTCCTGTTGCACATAATTACCTGTGGTCATATGAATCCTAACCCTGGAGCTTATAATCAAGGATGCATTTTTGGAAAGGTAAGTTATGGTCAACTATAAGCTTTTGAGTGTGACATACAGTGTACTAGGAAAAATTTGCAGCCTGGGATGGTCTACAGGTTGGACCAGACAGACTCCTCTAATCTATGGTTAGTTAAAGCTTTTGGGTATTAAAAAAAAGCTAGATGATCAGAAACAAAATGCAGACCTCCATGGGATAGTCAGACTCTTGGCAGAAGTAGCAAGAGAAAGAAAAAAATAAAACACAGCAAAGAAACAGCTTACAGAAAGACCATTCTTTATTTCTTTGTCTTGAATTTTGATGAAGAGGTGTTCACTTTCTAGCTTTTAAATAATGTCATATTTATCATTGAAAGCAGCTTATGTAAACAACACCATGCTAACAAAGATACTTATCATAGTAATTATGCTGCATATTGTAAAGGACACAAGTGAAATGCGAAACCGCATCCTTGCCGTTATCAGCTTAGCTTTCCTATATTAGTATACAAACTCACTTTTGGTATTTGTCATGTATTTTGAGCTGCTCTAGTAACAGATTTCAGCCAAGCCTTGGAAAACATACATCTCCCCATTCCCTAAAAAAGGGAAAACATAAAATTAAGCTAAGGTTATCAAGCAGACAAATATAAGTATCAGAGTGTAAACCTTCCCACAGGTGTTAATACAAAAGCATGTAAGCATAAACTTCAAGGTCTGAACAGGCACACCCATCTAACCCAGTATCCCAAACCCAAGTGACCTGTAATGGCAGCTAAGGGGGTGGATACAGACAAAGGAAAGCATACATACAGCAACACTGTGCCAATCTCCACTATAACAGGCCTTAAGGCACCTAAGGGTGTTAGATGCATATGACTTGCTCTAGGGTATCCTGCCCAGCCTCTGAGGACTCAACAAGGACATTCACATGCCAGGCCCAGAAGGTTACCACAAGCAGCATTAGAAACCTACTTCAGGAAACTGAATTAACCACCTCAACTTCAATATCTCGTTTTCCACGATGAATCCTGCTCTTGGTGTTTTGAGCATCTCTTCTCCCTATCTTCACAACTCACTCGAGCTTCAATTATCCTCAGTAACACTGCATCATTAGCTGGTTCAGTATTCAGACATTCACACACAAGTTTTGATTTCTTCTGACATTTTAGTTGAAGAAACTTCCTCAGACTTACCAGATAATAGGGCAGGAACAGCAAAAAGTTTAAAATTTTGAATTTTAAATGGCTATACTGTTAGGATATTCCTACTGCTGTAGTAACATTGTGTATATAACTAATGTTTATATAACTAAGTATCCCAAGTAGTAAAGGGCTGAGGAAATGAAGCTACCCTCCCAACCTTGACTACTGATCACAAGTACCTGGGAAATTACTCCAGAAAGTGCTAACGCCTCTGTTCCTTTACAAATTCTGTTAAAAAGCACTTAATGCAACACGCAAGGAAAAACCCATCTCAAAGTACAGCTGCCTCAGAAGATTTTCAGCCTTAACCTGTACAACCATTGGACAATTAAAAGATACTCTTTGTAGTAGGACATAGTAAATTACTCTTTTGGAGCAAGTACAGTCCTTGTAAAAGCAGATATGGTAATTACTTCAGTCAAGTATTTCCAACACAGGTTCCTGTTCCCCAATGCTCAAATTATCAATCTTTCCTAAAGCCCAACTGCACAATCCAACCAAGATGGGTTCCAAGATTATCCCTGTCTCGAGTAAGTATTTAGTCAGGGAAGCTAAATCACAATCCCCAGTACCCGAAGAGGTTTCTTCTTCTAGTTGGAAAAAAAAAAGTCTATGTAACAACTTCCTATAACTGATTTGTGGTCAAGATTCCCATCTTCCATTAAGAAGATATAGATTTAATTGACAATTTTGATTTCAGCTACTCTGTTCCTCCATATACACATATGAACACCAGACACAGAGCTATACTGAGTTCTGGGGGACCTTCCAGAGGATCTTTTGCCATCACCCCTGTCACTATTCACTCTTTGCCACAGATATTATCCCTTTATATATATATCTAATACAGCACGCAAGCATCCAGGAGATGGGTATGCATCTTAGCCATTGATACTCCTTCAGTATGAACTAAATATTAAGACAAATATTCAAGACCCAGTTTTTCTTTGAGTTCTTGGATATAGGTGACTTCCAATTTCCCAGTGTGAATGTGTCCCACTCGCATCTCTTATTATTCCAATATTCGTCTCACCAACCCAAAAGACCCTGTCTGTACTACAGTTGAATCTTCCCATCAGTGCAGGCACTGCTGTCACATTGATTTTTTTCCTCAGGGAATTTTGTAAGCATCTAATTTTCAGTGGCCGTTTACAATGAATCCTGTATTCTTTTCTGTCAATGGTTTTGCAGAATAGCATCACTCCTCCCAGCAAGCCAGCCTGACAGGAATTCATTTCTATATACTCCCATTTTTATTTCTACACACTTCCATTTGATTTGTAGCACTCTTTGGGAAAGTTGGTTTTATCGTGTCTTAAAGACATGATAAAGACATGAAAACAATACTGTTTTTGTCATGCACCTGTGATATTCAGTGAACTGTTAAGACATGAAGCTGCTCAGCTTATACTGACTGCTAAAGAAATCTGAAGAACAGATAAATATTTTCATTGAAATGAACATGTGAGTAGGTATCCAAGAGCATAGTTATACAATTAAACGAGAAAGGCAAAGGAGGTGCTTTGGTATCGGGCTAAACCAGCTGTGAGATTACAGCACTGACCTCAAAGCTATGTAACCTTTAAATATGTTTTAGAATAGCTTCTGCAGGAAAGGCAAAGAATCATAATTACCTGCTCAGGATGAAGACTTCCAGAGGGAGATTTGCTGGGATGTTTCAAGGGAAGTAAGGTTCTGCTATGAGCCAACCAGGCAAATGAATATGCTAATGAGACGCAACTAAGAGCGGCAGTGGAGTTAGCAGAATCTGTTGATTATAATGTAGTTACTGAATAATTTTTAATGAAGTGACATTGACCAACAAAACATAAATCAATGCAGGTAGCAACCACATTTTAAACCTTAATTTTTCATTCCACTTTTACTGCAGTGTTGCACACCTTGGTTTGGGAAAGGGCTGAAATCAGAAGGGGAATGAAGAAACCTGGGAACTTCCCCACAGATTTACTAAAATCTTGTTTACTAGAGAATGTTACATCAGCTACAAATCCACGCAAACTCCAGTAGAAGCATATATACCTGAAGTTTACTGTACATTTAGCTGCTTAAAAAAAAATCAGCTACACATGATATTTGCCCATAATTCCAGACCGAAGGCAATTGATTTCTACCGCACAGGAGACTTAATCTATGCCAAAAAAAAATTATTTCATTAAGAAAATGATATTACAGAGCATCTGAGATCATATAACAGACCAAGCAGAATGCCAGAGAAATTTTAACTGCCAGTACCCCACAGTGAATGCCTGATTATTTGCAGATGGGATATGGAAAAATTGTGAAATTATTGGAATTGGGAATTTTGGTCCTGTACGAAAGCATTACTTCAGACTGCATGTGTCATGGCAAATGTCTATTATAATTTGACTACATTCTCCTATTTTGCTTTCAGTGCTTAGTACTAGCTATGTTTACTTCTTTAGACTTAACTGAAGAAAAGACTGCATTCTTCAAAGCCCAAAACAAAACCCTTAGGTGATAGGACAAAACAGTGCCAGTAAGTCAACTGCCAATACTGATGGTATTTATCCAATAACTAAACTAAAAACTAATTTAAATCAATCTCTTTTGGAAAAGCCAACTGCTCAAGAAGCACAACAATTGGTCTAAGATCAATCAGCGAACATGAGATCAATTAAAACCAGCTTAAGTTTTTGTAGGAGGACAAGTCACACAACTGGAGTTCGATGTCTATTCATTTCAGTACTCCCACAATGCAATCCTTAAGCTCTGTTGTAAAGCAGAAATACCACTATCACCCTCCACTGTCTAGCCAGCACTCTAAGTAGTTCCACATTTAATTAAAGACACAGTATACCCTTTGTTAGCACAGATAGTCTGGTCACTTTAAAGGACTGCTATCGTTTTAGCCACACACAAAAAAATTAAATTCTGGAAGCCATCTGTTGAAGAACCATCAAAAGTAAATTGCTTTACAATTTTATTTGTAGCTACTCTGAAGGTGACATATGCATGAAAGAACAAAATATTTTCCTTTCATGGTATTACTACTATTTCTATCAGCTTAACATTGAAGCTGTTAGCTCCCTCCCAAATAATTGCACTAAACGTGTAATTCTTTCAGAAATACGAATTTCTCGGCAGCTGAGCCACCTGATTTTCAGCTAACTTAAGAAATGAGGAGGCAGGATGGAGAAAATAATAGGAAAAGGGATAGCAAAATAATTCAGAATATATAGATAATAAAAACACTTACATTGAAGGTCTACCTCCCCCCAAAAAAAACAAACAAACAAAACTACCAAAAAAGCCACCCACAACAACACAACCCAAACACAAACCCACGAACAAACAAACAGACAAAAAAAATGCATACAAAAAACCCCAGCCAGCCCTGACAGGACGGGAAGCTTTGCAGTAACCTTTTCGTCCACATGGGTGCTGTACTGGCACATTTCACCGCTCCGGCTCCTGAGCTCCGGCAATCCCGACACCAGCATTTTAGGAAAAGAGATTAAACCCTAACGCACCGTTTATCTCTTTTTTTTTTTTTTTTTACCTCAAAGGGGTCTGCAGGCTTTGAGCGACAGCTGCCGGCAGAAATCCCCCCGGCGCTGGAAAAGGTGCGGTTCGCTCCGCGGCCGCGGCTGCCCCGAGGGCTGAGCCGCCCAAGCCCCGCGGGAGCGGCACGGCGGGGCCAGGGTATCCCGGCGGCCGCAGGATGGCAGGGGAGAAGGCGCTTTGCTGCTTCGGAACCACGGTCCCTCGAAGGATGGTCCACGCAAGGCTGCCTCACGGACACGCGAGCCTTAACAGCACGGGTTAAAAGCGAACCTCGAGCTGCTGTTCGCCGAGGTACGCCGGCAAAGTCACCCACTTCCACCGCTCTCTGCGACCGAGGGGCCGGCGGCGGCTGCCGGCAGCGCCCTTCCCGCGGAGGGCAGCTCCCTGCGAGACCCCCGTCTCTGCCGGCCCCGCGGGGGAGGAGGGAACAGCTGTGGCGGGGGCGGGCGGCGGCGGCCGCCGGGGTCTCGCACCTACCGCCCGATGTGCCCGAGAGCCCCACGCGGGTGGCCGAGCAGCCGCGCCGCTCCC
>JANHFX010011372.1:5759-16154 GCA_027560015.1 Chloroceryle amazona
TGCTCAAAGGACAACTAATCTATGCCACATTTAAGTCCCATGGATATTTTATGACTTCTGTATAGCCATATATTTTGTAAGACTGTCATATTCTTGCCCAAATTATAAAATGTCAAACCCTGCTGATGAGCTTCCTCCATTCAGTGGCCTTCAGTCTAGGGAAATTGCACCGATTTATTAACCGAGCTAAAATCCTAAATCTTCTGCTGCCTATTTTTATTATTTCAGGAAACCTGCCTACAGTCCTTGTCTTACCTTCGGAAGGCAACTGTAATTCTCCTGTTTCATGTACTAGCAATTGAAGGGGCTGGACTTGTAGTGATTTTTAGTGGTTTTTTTGTGATCAATTAGTGAATAAAAAAACCTGGTATAAAAGCCTGGTTTCTGAACAACAGGAATAGGTTCCACCTGTTGCACTACAATAACCTTTGAATACATTACTCCACATGTCACCCTTGTCTAAAGCATTGTAATGAGGATACAATCATTAATATGTGGTGTAGGAATATATAAGCATGAATTCTTAATATGATTTAGACTTCTGTCTTTAACAAACCTACTGATAGCAGATTATGCTTCTTTTACTTCCCAAGATAGTCTTTGGTCGAGTAATCATAGCAGCTAGCTAGGTACAATTACTGCTGCTTCTATTTCTCAGGAAGCAGTGTTTGCACAGTTAATGGTCTCTGGTGTGTCATGTCTGTTTTCATGGACATTTGCATACTTAAGCTTTTGAAAGCAGCCATCAATCAGAAAGCTCTGTTTAATCTTAAGGAGAAGCCTTTACCCCCTCCTTCTCCACAGTTGGGTATGCTACCTGGGAGCTGTCAATTGAGAGCTTTGAGCAGTGTCTTTCTGTGAAGTGGTGCAGGAGGGACTGTGTCAATGTGCTGGCCTTGCAGAGATGAGATCTCAACTCTCCAGGCTTAAGCAGCAGCTGGATGAGACTGTTGAGGGTGTAAAAATCTCTGTGCCTTAAGTGGGTGTTGAATATCTCAAGAACCTTTGAGGACGTGAGTTTTAGTTCCTCAGGATTAATAACTGCAGTTCCTTCTTCTTCAGGAGTGTTTGTCATGTTTACTGTATTTGTTTCACTCTATTTAAGCGTTGAAGTTTTGGTTTGCAGCCATGAGAGCTAGAAGTGATTAGCTTTAATTGCAAACTGAGGTACAAATGAAACCACTTGGTCCCTGATCACTGAAGTCTTACTGAGTCTGGGCTCTGACCATGGATTCAGCAGTAACTCAGTGTCTGGAACCTCACGTGGGCAGGATCTGTTACCATATATTGGAAATAGCCAGAATGAAGCAGATTATGGGTTTAGGAGTTGTTTGCTGTAGTTATTGTCATTGCCTTCATAGAGTCTGCTGACTGAAACCAGTTTTGAGTTGGGCTGATGAGGGATTTTCTGAAAGAGAAGCAACAAAAATTGGACACTAGGGACTCTTAATGGGAAGGAGTTCACTACAACCAGAAACATCCATCCATACTGAATGGCATCGTAGATGAACATGGGGGGAATTGCAGTGGTCCTCTTTGTTGTTGCACTTCCTATGTGCAGTGGCAGAGCTGAAGGTACTCAGGCAGGGGCCTGGATCTAGCTATTTTTCAGTACTTCTCAAACTGGAATTGCATTAGCTGAAGTAGGATGTGTTTGATGTTACATCACCAGCGCCGGATGAGGTAGTGCAATGTGATGAGAGGTCCTGCAGTGGTAGCACTGAAACCAACAGTAACGAGAGGGCCTGGAGCAGATGTAGAGACCTGCCAAGAGACAGTGATGGGGTGGGAGTTGAGGCAGGCTCTCTCATTTAACCAGCTCTCATGTATCCTGGACCATGGAGGTAAGAGATGAAGTCTGGAGAGAGAAAGACTTTCGCTTGGTAGAGAAAGACCAGGTTAGAGACCGCTTAGCCAAACTGAACATCCATAAATCCACAGGCCCCGAAGCGACACACCCACAAGTGCTGAGAGAGCTGGCAGATGTTATTGCTATGCCACTCTCCATCATCTTTGAAAGGTCATGGAGAACAGGACAGGTGCCTGAGGACTTGAGGAAGGCCAGTGTCACTCCAGCCTTTAAAAAGGGCAAGAAGGATGACCTCAGAAACTACAGACCTTGTAGTGTTACCTCTGGCCCTGGAAAGGGGATGGAACAAATTGTTCTGGGTGTCATGTCAAAACATATGGAAGAAAGTGTCTGGGAGAGGTCAACATGGATTCACTAAGGGGAAGTCATGCTTGACCAATCTGATAGCCTTTTATGATGTTGTAACTGTCTGGATAGATGACTGATGTCATCTACCCTGACTTCAGCAGGGCTTTTGACACTCTCCTATAACATCCTCATTTGGAAGCTTAGGAAGTGTGAGTTAGATGAGTGGACAGTGAGGTGGATTGAGAACTGGTTGAGTGACAGGCCTCAGAGGATCATGATCAATGGTGCAGGGTTGAGTTTGAGGTCTGTAACCAGCAGTGTTCCCCAGGGGTCAGTACTGGCTCCAGTCTCATGTAACAAATTCATCAATGACCTAGGCAATGGGACAGTGTACCCTTCAGCAAGTTTGCTGATTGTATGAAACAGAGAGGAGTGGCTGACACACCAGAGGGCTGTGCTGCCATCCAGTGTGACCTGGACAGGCTGGAGCATTGGGCAGAGTAGAACTTCAGGAGGTTCCATAAGGCCAAATGTAGGGTCCAGCATCTGGTGAGGAACAACCCCATGCATCTATATAGGTTAAGGGTGGACCTGCTGGAAAGCAGCCCTGAGAAGAAGGATCTTGGAGTCCTGGTAGACAGTAAGTTATCCATGAGCCAACAGTGTGCCCTTGTGGCCAAGAAGGCCAATGGTATCCTGGGATGAGTAGAGTGTGGCCAGTAGTTCAAAGGAGGTCACACTCCCCCCTCTATTCTGCCCTGGTATGGCCACTTCTGGAATAATGTGTCCTGTTCTGGGCTCCCCAGTTCCAGAGAGACTGGAAGTACTGGAAAGAGTCCATCAGAGAGCAATGAAGACATTGCTCTGGACCATCTCTCTTATGAGGAAAGGTTGAGAAAGCTGGGGCTATTTAACCTGGAGAAGAGAAGACTGAGAGGGGACCTTAACAATGTCTGTAAATAACTGAAGTGTGGATGAAAGGCTGGTGGAGCCAGACTCTTTTCAGTGGTGCCCAGTGACAAGACAAGGGACAATGGGCACAAGCTGGAACACAGGAGGTTCCATCTAAATATGAGGGAAAATCTTCTTTCCTGTAAGGGTGACGGAGCCTGGACCAGGCTGCCCAGGGAGGTTGTGGAGTCTCCTCTGGAGAGATTCCAAACCCACCTGGATGCAATCTTGTGTAATGTGCTCTAGGTGAACCTGCTTTGGTGGGGCATTGGACTGGGTGATCTCTAGAGGTCCTTTTCCATCTAACAATTCTGTGTTTCCATGTTATTTGTTGAAAAAGACTTACTGCCTGTTAATGATGCAGAGGAACAGCACTTAATTTCCATGATTCCAGGTGGGAACTGTTGCTGGTGAGAGCTGCATTTGATGGTGTTTTTTAAGAACCTTTAAGTTAGTGATAGTGCCTGGCAAGCAGCATTAAAGATCTCAATGACATCCTGTGAGAAGGGACTATCAACAAAGATCATTATTGAGGAACCAATTATTATAATGCCACTATATCAAAATAATTTGAATAACTTACTCTGAAATGACTTCTTATTCCTGACAGTTTAATAGTTTTACCAAAATACCTTTCTATAAGCAATGCCATGATATTGTTTGTGTTTGCAGTTTTTAAAGTGAAATCTTATTCTGGGAGGTGATTTGTACTAGTCTCATTTTGTTATTCAACACGTCCATTGCCACATTTATCAAGACAATAGCTGCAGTTGCTAAAGACTCAAACAAATCTTGGGCTCTGTGGTTTCTATTAACATTGCAAAACTGGTGGAGCTGACACAGTTTGTATCCTCTCTCTTCGTGTGGATAATTACTGACGTGAAATTGAGGATTGCTGATAGTTGTGCCAACAAACTGGGGGGTACAGAAGGGTGTAGGTGACACTAAGGGTGCAGGTTTTTTCTGATGACTTTCTGTTGCTGTTGGTAATTTGCAAACTGTTAGATAAGTTTGGAGGGATGGCCATTAAAAACAATAAAGAATATACTTGCAACACACGTGGAGTATTAAGATTTTGGTTTTATAGGCACTTTTGGAAACAGCCCTACATTATATGGACTTGTTTGAAATCTCTGCTTGTAGTAAATCAGAGCACAGAAGTAAGAAAGGTTGGCTTCATTGTGCCAAGATTTGAATATCTGACTCCAGACAGTAAAAACAATTGAGAACAGCTTGGCATCCGGTACTGTCTTTCATCCAAAGATCTAAAAGAGCTTTTAAAAATGTCTAATTACAGCATAATGGGTTCCCATTTTGTATCAAGGATTATCAAAATAGAAAAAAATGCACAACTGTAATTTTCAGGTTCAGACTTCTACTGTTGGGTACTTACGTTCATATTATACTTCATGATATTGATCTAAATATGGGTTAGATGGCAACTTGCATTCAGGTTCGAAAATTATCTGATTTCCAGGGCTAGAGAAGAAAAGGGGGAATTTTCAATGAGCATATAAAACATTTAAAACCCTGAATTATTTTGTTCCTCACTGGGTTTTATGCTTTTAAATGTTCTTTTATTTTTTTGCTTTTGATAGTCTGTCTCTGACTTCAGCCTGTAGCTGCCAGTATCTCTATGATGTTTACACTAATATTGTGCCACCTTCTTCAGAAGCAAAGCAACTATAAAAATTATTTAGGGAACAATACAGGAACAAGAGCTAGGAAGGAAAAAGAAGTCATAATTCTTAGCTAAACATGTAACGCAGCAGTGCTGGTGCGTACCTAAACAATGCACATTTCCTCCTAAATGAAGTATTTTAGGTGAGCAAGAGTTCACATCCTGTTGGGAGAGGGGATTATGAGATCTGTGCCTCTTAATTAAGGGAACACAGGTTCACTGATACAGATGGCAGTGGGCTTAGATAACTCATGGCTCTAATCTCTTCCTTTCGATACTGTGGACCGATTGAAACTGAAGATGAACGTAGTGACCTCTGTGATCTTTCTGCTTTGCTCTCTACTTTTCCCAGTTTAAATGTAGGTGCTCTCATGTTAATTTTGTGGCATCGTTTAATCCAAAAAGTTCATGGAGTACAGGTTTTAAATTGAGATGTTTCTAAAATTCAGAGACCTATCTTCTCAGTACTGGCCAGCTCCCTTAAAGTTACCTACACCTCAAGAAAATACCCAGGGGAATTAAAGTTCACCTTCTCCCAGTGATTCTCAGTTACCAAAAAGTCTTTTAGAACTGCAGGCAAGTGGATGACATTCAGATCTATCCCGTAGCTGCTGGGGGTGGCCTCCCTTTTTGTTACTGGATTTGGGCAACTGCAGAGATGGCATAAAGCTATTTCTGGTACACCTTCTCTGGTCTTATGCCAAGAACAGCTTGGAGAATCTGGGCATGACTTGTACAACAACATTTACTCACGTGTAATTGTTTGTTGCAGCACATAGTCCTTTCTCAGTCAAATGTTTAAGCTATGGGTTGTAAGAGATGCCTAGATTAATTGCTTTCTGCTATCTTTATTTTTTTTATTAATAAAGTAATAAAATCCTTACTGCATGGAATCTTAGATGCAAAAAAACTAATCCCTCTTCCACTGCTTATTTAGCTTTCAAAGCCCACCAGAGTCCAGACTTCTGTTTAACATACTGCATGTTTACAGGGCAACTTAAACTGTTTAGAGTAATAATTACATATAAAATTACACAAATGTCCTACTCTGAAAAAAATCCATAATAAATATCAAACCTTATCCCAACTCTTACTCACTATGCTGCTAGTTTTCCTAAATGCCTGAAGAAACAGAAGGGTGGTTCCTCTGCAGATTGCTAAATGAACTGTCTTTATTACACGGTTTTCTTGGACAATTTCTTCAGGGATAATCTGCATATTCCAAGTCTCTACATTGATAGATATAAAATTACAATAGCAACTGTCTACATGGTATTATTCTAGGATACTGTATGACAGTGTAAATAAAGATTGCATGATAATGTGAATCTCAGCTATCAAAAGGTCATTCTCATTCATTCTATACTGAGACAAAAAAAGAAAAAAGATAAAAAGGATGAAGAGAGCAGTACAAATTTGTGCTGATGTTGTGGAGCTGAGCTAGTCAATTCTTTAGCTCACTTCTAGTTTGTGTGCCAACATGACTGAAGTTTTTTCAGTTCCTTTAGGCAAAATAATCATTCAGGTTCAGCTGTGATTTGAGGAAAAGCTCCTGCTCCCTGGGTTACAGGATGATTTAATCATGCATAACTAATGTGATAATTACAAATTGAATATAGATAAAATTGATAGCAGGTTCTGAAACTTTCATTAACTTTACACAGCCTTTAATATTTGATGAGAAATTTGTATCAGGAATGAATTGCCTTTGTAGTTCTTCATGTATTGTTCATATTCCAGAGTCTTAAATTATTATTATTTTAGAAATTAGAAAGCCCATACATAGCCATTGGATCCTTTTAAGGTCACATCAGATCAACAGAAAGAAACTTTCTCAGATGTTATTTGTCTGAAAAACTCTTCTGCGCTCATAAATTATAATAGAATTTGAACCTTTGATCAAAGTTGTGTCCTCTTTTAATCTACCTCCTGGCTTCTGGTACTGTACATTTTTCCTACACTGTCCCTAAATTCCCTATTGTCACACTTTCCCCAGGCTGGTAAATTCAATTCAATCCTTGTTGTGTGGTCTGACCAGTGGCAGTGCATGTTGAAGGTTCATGCTCTGCAGGTGAGATATGTCCTCTTCAGTCTAAGTTAAAAGGCCTGATTCCAAGACCTGAGCTGGGAGTCTATCAGTGACATCTACATGGTAAACAAATACTTCTTGGACAGGCATGAGCCAAATCCCGCTGCTTTCCAGCACCACTTAGGTTCTCAAGAGTCGGATTTTTAGACTTAATCAGTACCTAAACATTCAATTAGTAGCCTTCTGGGATTTTCCTATGTCTCTAATCACCTAGCTCTTTCTGGGCTTTGGTTCCCAAGTTTGAGGACCCAAGTCTGGAGTGCCAATTGAAATGACAAGTGACTGTGGTATGTCATAACCTATTAGTATTTCTTTGATTAAACTGTAGTCCAATCTGTTCTCTCTTACTGAATCTCCAGTTCTCACTTTTCAGTTGGTAATGTCAAAATTTCCAACCATTATCAATCGCTGTAGCTGTCTTTTTTCATCAATGTATTTGCTGTTATGTCTGTCGGAAATAGGTCTGTATTTATAGGTCTCTATATATTTAGAGGACTATAAAGGGCACTCTGGCTTAGGGAAAGCTGAACTAACGACACTGATTGATGCATCTCAACATATGTCAAATGCATTAACAGTAAATGGTGCTTAAACAGATGCCTGTCTCAAGGCTGGAACTTCTTAAGGTAGTGGACCTGTGTAACAATGCTGGTTTGGAACTCGTGTCCTTGCAAATGAGATGACTTTTTTTTTTTTTCCTAAAAAATGGTGTTTGTTTTAAGCTTCAGGTAAAGACGACTATGGTTATTTTTACTGGGCAGACATGATGCAAACTTTATTCAACATAGCTAGATCCCAGAAGACCCAGCATAGTTGACAGTTTTATTATCAAGGCCCAAGTCAGGAAGAGCAGATTTGCAAGCGCACAAAGATACACTGCTGAGTTTATGTGATTCTAACCACATAAAAAACCTAAATATAAACATATGTTTATAAACTCAGAAATATGAATCACCAATTCTATAAATGAGAACAGTGACGGTGTCTGATTCGTTGTTCCTGACATGATGACAAAACACACAATTGGCTCACCTTTGAAAAAAGAAAAGGAACAATTGAACTTGGCTTTCTGGACTTCAGCAGTTCCTCATTTTTTTGCCTCCTAAGTACAGTTTGAGTATTGTCTCTTCCTGATGGTCTTATGGTGTACACAATAATATGTTTGGGGACATTTAACTCTGTCCTTCAGTCAGGCTAGATAGAAAATCAGTATGGGTTTTTAAAACCACCCTGGATATGTACGTCTGTCAGTGGAAAATTTCAGCCCGTAGAAAATTTACTAGCCCATTGCAAAAAATGATTTTTATGAAAGTAATAATGAATAGTCATAACAGTAAGAATATTCATTGCTAATGATGACGCTTACTGGTAGAAATATGAAGTCCTTTTGCCGCAATTTATAAGTGTTGGAGATGAAGGTGTGACCTGAGGTGGGAGGTTAATTATCCCAGCTCGGTGTATCTTGTTCTGAAATAACCAGCAATGATTTCTGTGGGAGAGAGAACCCAGGCAAGTTATAGAGAGCTCTGGTTCCATTTTTTTTTCTGTGTCTGTATATAAATTTTGGTGCTCTTAATGGAATACTGATAATAATGTGCTCTTCTAATATTCCCATTTTACTAATCTCTCTCTAGAATAAATAATAGAAATCTTTTCTATCTCTCCAGAAAGCCCTTTGCTGGCTTCTAAACTCTGTAGACATTTACTGTCCCTTGACACTAATGTTCCAGACAGAGCTATTAGTGCTGAGCCTCCAGACACAGAAATTGAATTTACAGGCTTGATGTTTTAAGGCTTTAAAGAGCTGAAGGGTGGAAAGAGGATGGTATTAAATAGTATACTTTTCCCAATTTTACTTTGGGGAAATTAAATAAATATTTACAAATAAAATAATGAAAGCATTCTGTTGGTTTTGTTTTGTTTTTTTTTTAAACTATGTGTATAAGCATTAGCTGTTCATTCTCCCACTTTCAAATTCTAGTGAACATTTGTCTTCCACAGATGTGGTGGCAAGGCTTAATTTAATGTTTGTTAGGAGGTCTTGCATCCTTGGAGAGAAGCCGTAAGAGGAGTATGCAGTACCATTATCATAATTTTATATTTAATAATATACTGTTATTTTGCAGAAGAATAATAGCTCAGTCTCAACATCTTCTGTGCTCCACAGAAGGGGTCAAACCCAATCGTTATCTATTTACTGGCTGGAGAAGCAGAGATTTCTTTCTCTGCATTCAACATGGCAAAAGAATTAAATGACTGAGCAAGAAATGAAGCTGGCAAGAAATAAGGCACATAGAGCAAGCACTTGAAATCTTACTGATGTAGTTGTTTACAGGAGTACCTCCTACTACTGCTTTCTTAACGATGTTTTTTGTTGCTAATGGGTTGAGCTGAGAGAGAGGTTACAAATGCTAATGTTAGTTTTGTGCTCTCCTTGATTCCTTGCAGAAGGCCTAACAGGGGTGTGTTTTTTTTCTTTGAAATTGTTTTCATCAACTTTGCAAATAGCAAGAGAGACAAATACGCTCTCATCTGAAGGTTTAGGAGCAGTCTGCCTTGACATTTCATAATTTGAAAAGCTGATTGTGCTGAGTCTTTAGCAAGACTCTTTAACAACGTTATCAGGCATAATTGAATAAAATAACAACAACAACAACAAAAGGTTGAACAATTTGATTAAGATTTGCTGCTCCCAGTCACTTTCTAAATGTTTGTTGGCTTGACTGGTGTGGTGGTACTTTTTTACTGCCTGTCTGCTATTTTCATAGTTTTCTGATTTACAGCAATTCAGGCATTTCTGTGGTACACCTTAGGTCTGTCATTTCAATAGTGGGAAGGGAGATAATATAAACATTTCTTTTCCATTGACAGATTAATTTTTAGAGTTTTCCCTTTCAATTTGTACAATATTAGCTCTTTTAGCTGGCTACAGATCTGGTAGACTTGGGCATTTGAGTATTGACTCTGTACAGTGAAAAAGAGGAGAAAATAGGGTATCACTTCAGTGAGGAGCCTCCAGAGGGTTTGAGAATGAACTTTCATGTTTGCACTTCCCTTGTATCTCTGGGTAGCTCTCATAAAAGTGAGCTATCAATGAAATGACCTCTTGCTCGTCTATATTTATTCTCCTTTTGAAGCTTTGTCTTTGCTCTCGTCAGTTTGTAAGTCAAAACAAAGCATCACACCATTGCTAACACTGCAGGTTTAGCCAGCTATCTGAACATCAAGCCAGGCTTGTTCTGCTTCGCTACAGTATCACCCACAGGAAAAGGACTCTGTATCTGGAATTTATGAGGGTTTTTTGTTTATGCTCGCCACAAGTATACATGTGACCTAGACTTCAACTTCTACTGTGCTGACACTATAGGAAACAATTCCCTTGTCAGTAAGTTGATATGTCAACACCAGAAATAGTTACAACAGTTATAAGCAGTGGCTACTTTCTTTAGCTGGTTTTCTGGTCAGTTTTTTTTTTGCTACTCTTAGGAGGACTGCCTGAGCAGCAGAAATGTCCCA